>JARCZZ010004333.1:4937-32136 GCA_030323915.1 Brotogeris chrysoptera | reverse complement strand
TCCCTGCCCATGGCAGGGGGGTTGGAACTGGATGATCTTAAGGTCCTTTCCAACCCAAACTATTCTATGATTCTATAATTAGTGTTATGTCTTGGTCATCTGTAAAGGAAATACTACATTAAAAAGCCGATTTTAATTGGTGAAACTGAATAGCTGAACACAGCTAACAATTCTTTGCACCTACCTTATAAAAACTGCCTAAAGTGTAACCACTGTATAAACTGTGGTTTTCCTTTAGCTCTTAAGAACACTGACCAGGAAGTTGTTCTACACAATAGGAATTGTGAGGATTACTTGAAGTTTATAAAATACCCATTTTTGTCAGTGAAAGTTGTTATAATACATGCCTTAGGCTAGCATAAAATACTTACACATTCAGTATTAACCGTTAGAGTGCTTTTTAAGTCTGTCCTTTAACACGTCTCTGAACAAATTTCATTGCATAGAAGTAATCAACGGTATTTAACTTTTGTGATGTAAATGACCATTTTACTGTTCATAGCCAAGTAATGTTTTTTTCTTAACGTTGCAACCTTGTGAAGTTCCAGCTTCGTTATGTTGGTAACTTTGTCCAACAGGCATATAAATGGTGCATAGAAGCCATGAAGGAGATCACAGTTGGCCTGCCTGTAAAAGTAGTAGTGGATGTTTTACGACAAGCTTCAAAGGTGAATTAAAACTCTTCCATGTTTCTTTTGTAACTAAATTGCTACCAAGAATGGGTGAGCATAGGTGGTACCTCCAGTATAGCTGGGTAACCAGGTTCATTTCATGAGCCTTAGGGCTTGTTAGTTGTGTTTAATTGGTCTACCTCTGTCTCAGACCTTGGGGAGGGTTGGTTTTGAGCTCCAGCTGTTCAAATGAACATCATGACAAAGCTAGTCTGAGAGCATTCCCTGGAAAGGTGGTCTGTTCCCTGTTTGAGGTAGACTAGGGACATCACCAGCCCTTTAGTTGGGATAAAATAGTAGTTTATGAATGTTATCTGTCAGCCTTTTCTTAAGTAACTGAGAAATCTTTTAGTAACCATATTTTGAAACTAAAAATAGTAGTTAGGAACTGCACCGGTGTCTGGAGGAGCTGAGTTTGGAGGGTACACCTCTTCACACGCTTCATTTCAACCTGTTTAGGCTTGTGTTGTAAAACGTGAATTTAAGAAGGCCGAGCAGCTGATAAAGCATGCAGTATACCTTGCCAGGTAAGCAGCATTCCAAAAAAAAAAAACCTAAACCTTTCAAAATTATGTTTATCTTGCTTCAGCTTGTAATAGAAGTATATTTCTACAGGGAGCATTTTGGAGCCAAGCACCCCAAATACTCTGATACACTACTAGACTATGGATTTTACCTGCTCAATGTAGACAATATATGCCAGTCTGTTGCCATCTATCAGGTATGCAGCAGGACTAAATGTGTGTCTTCAGTTTCCCTTGAAACTCATAGTCTCTGAAATGTTTCTACTGAAATTCACGTGCATTAATTCGTGAAGACAAATAATAGTTGATTAAATGACTGCAGTGCTGCTTCTTTAAAAACAAAAACCAAAGTACCCTCAGATGTGGGGTTTTGCTTTTTTCCCCCCTGACTTCAAAGTGGCTTTTATGTATTCAGTGTCTCAAGTACATAGGCCCACAGAATTTCAGAGCCTGTAGATCATTTTTCCTCCCTTTTTAACAATGGGAGAGATTGATTTGGGGTTTTTTTTGTGTATTGAGGGATGAAATGCTTTTCTTGTAACTCTTTCAGACAGCTCTTGATATCCGGCAGTCAGTATTTGGAGGTAAAAACATCCATGTAGCTACAGCTCATGAAGACTTGGCTTATTCTTCATATGTTCACCAGTACAGCTCTGGAAAATTTGACAATGCACTGTGAGTACAAGTGTTTGAGGCACTGGCAGCAAAGTTAGTCCTGTAAAGGGAGAAAAACGTCTTCAATGATACGGACTGTCCAGTTAGAATTTAAATGCATCAGTTAATTGCATTACTGTTCTAATATTTATCAGTCAGCTGTTAACTTGCACATACGTATCTTGAATGTGTTACTTAAACTTTCAGATTCCATGCTGAACGTGCTATTGGCATTATAACTCACATTCTGCCCGAAGACCATCTTCTCTTGGCATCTTCAAAGCGAGTTAAAGGTAGGACCCTTCACTGTGTTACAGGGACAGTTTGAAATCACTCGCTCAGGTGTGTTTATTCAGTTCCCAAACAGAGGCAATGTCACTTGAGTTGTTTTTTCCTCAAATATTCCACTCTGGAGTATTTGTAGCCTTCAGTGTCCTTTGCCAACACATTTGTAAAATACATAAATCCTTTCTTTGAAACCTCACCTTTGAGGGACCGGAGAGTTTAAAAATACATGTTGAGAGCTTGATATCTGGTGTAACCTGTTTGCGTTTATTACAAACTGTTTTCAAAGTCTGATGAGATGTCTTGGCTTTCTGCTGCCTACAGTTAACACCTCTTTGTGTTTGGGCCACAGTAATGTTGTTTTTCCTCTCCCATGTTCAGCACTTATCTTGGAGGAGATTGCAATAGACTGTCACAACAAGGAAACTGAGCAGAGGTTACTTCAGGAAGCTCATGATTTGCATCTGTCCTCACTCCAGTTAGCTAAAAAAGCCTTTGGGGAGTTTAATGTACAAACAGCAAAACACTATGGCAACCTTGGAAGACTGTATCAGTCCATGAGGAAGTTTAAGGTAAGATTATACTGACCTTATAGGTCTTGACTAAAACCTGCAGGCATCTATATATCTGCCACAAGAAGTGATGATTTTCAGTGTCTGTGTTTCATAACATCAGTTGGTAGCTTTAGAATTGGAAAGCTTGTACTTTATAATTCGTCTAAAGCTTTGCACAAAAAGAATCCACTGAGATGCATGATGCCTTCAGAGACAGCATGACAGCAGTCTTGAAGGACAGAAAGAGCAGTACTGCTTGCTGGTCCACTTGACTAAGAGCTTGCTTTAGTTTTGGCTTTCTTACTTCTTTCCTTTTATAAAATATTACAGACTATTTAGCTTCTGCATCGTTACATTTCTTTAAACCTGCCTTGTTTTCCTCCTCTTTTTATGTTGTGGTGTGTGGTGTCTGACTGACCTCTGTGAATTTGATCCTCATAGGAAGCAGAAGAAATGCACATCAAGGCAATTCAGATTAAGGAGCAGCTTCTAGGTCAAGAAGATTATGAAGTTGCCCTGTCAGTGGGCCATCTAGCTTCCCTCTATAACTATGATATGAACCAGTATGAAAACGCTGAAAAGCTCTATTTGAGGTCCATAGCAATTGGTAGGTAATTCTTAAATGTGTGACTGTATAGAAGGTTTTGTACTGCAGGAAGCATTATTAAGTCATGTATTCAAGTTTTTAGTAAGCAACTTCCTGCAGTGCAGCCTGGTTTATTTTGTATGTGGCTGCAACCTAAATATAATGTTTTTTCTTGAATGTTATCCCAGGGATTGAATTCCAGAACTGTATTATTTTCAGTGCTTCATCAGAATTCATTCTTGAAAGCATTGGGAAACAGAGTTAATTAGAAGCTTGGGTGTTAGTCTTTAGATCGCATTTTGGAGCTGTGGCTGGAAGTGCAGAATGTAGTTAAATTGTGAAAGGAATGGAGAACTATTGTGCCCATCAGCCTGTGTTCTTATTCAGTATTTTTGTTGCCTGTTATCATTTGCAGTAAACTTAGAATTCTAAATCAAATGCATTTTTGGGCCATGCTGCAGCTCAGCTTGGAGACTGTCTTTGTACAGTTCTGTACAGTGCGTTATGGAAAAGCCTTTATGTGACTGTGCATGTAAAGCTACAGCGCAATTAATGTGATACAGTCATAGAGTCCCTGAGGACAAGTTCCAATATCTTGAAAGTAAGAGGTAGATAGAATTCAAAGCATCCTCCAGGAAGCTTGCATATTGTTGGGGTTCTTGATTTACCATAACAAAAAGGTTCGTGGTGTCAGTTAAAAAATGACACCAGAAATAAGGTGTAACCTTTTACTTTTGTTTTCTTTTGGATTTCTTTAGGAAAGAAGCTTTTTGGGGAAGGATACAGTGGACTTGAATATGATTACAGAGGTCTCATTAAACTGTACAATTCCATTGGCAATTATGAGAAAGTTTTTGAATACCACAATATTTTGGCCAATTGGAACCGGTTGCGGGATCGGCAGTTCTCAGTTACGGATGCTCTGGAGGACGTAAGCACCAGCCCTCAATCCACTGAAGAAGTGGTCCAGTCTTTTCTGATGTCTCAGAACGTTGATGGACAGAGTAGTTAAGAACTTGGTCAATAAACCAGTTAAAGTTTTTTCCCCCCAGGTTACAGGGGGAAAAGTCATACTGTGAAATCTAAACCATGTAGTTCTCTGGGGGCTGGAATTTGCATTGAAACACTGGTCCAGTCTACTGAAGAGTTGCCCATACGGATGAATGTGTGTTAAATTCTTATCAGCATGTGTATGGCATGTTTAGTTCGGCTCACATTTTGAACTTGGTATTCCAGAAAACCCCTTCTTTCTCTCTTCTTTCAAAAGAAGCTACTTTGCAGAAAGTCTGCAAGAAAACCTTAAATAAAACTGTTTGAGCTCAAAAGAGTTGCATTCTTATTATGAGCGAAAGGTTTCATCAAGAGCTTTCTGCTGATACATAGAATAAACGCTGTACGATAAGAAGTTACAGGAGAAGGGTCTTTCTACTGTACACGTAGCAAAGTTAATTGTAAATGCCAAGAGAAGGGAGGATGCCCTAGCCTTGGGTCTGCCTTACGAAGAAAAGTGGCAAAGAACCACTCTGGAAGAGCGACTTACTCTTCGTGAACCGTGCCAGGGGGTTAAGCCAGTCACCACCATGTGTTGTTGTGAACACCCTGAACTGGACCAGTGTTCATCGATCAGTGATAGAGGATCCAGTAGACCAGCAATCGTAGTTTTCTTTGGTACCAACCAAGAGTGCTCATCTTCTGAACAGGACCAGGAAAATCGAAAGTGGACCAGCCTGCTAGAAACAGTGTTTGGACCAGTGGCTTTAATTTAATATTTCTGCCCCTGCATTCACTTTTACAGTAGGATTATTTCATTTAGATGTATGATCAGTGCAAAATTATATTCATGTACTAGATACAAACCTAGGAAGTGAACGTTCTTTAGCGGTTGCGATGGCATGTCTTTACCTAGTGAGCTTATACAAATATTAATGTCGATGCCACAAGCAAAAACTAGAAATGCTTTAACTGTTTCCTGCAGCCATCTCTTTTCTTCCTCTCCTTTTTGAATGGGCTTACTCTAATAATTGAGGCAGTAACTTGTTTATACCAGTTAATAGTTTTGTATTCCAGTCCAGTTCAACCTCTGTTGCTGAAGAACACAACTCCTTGTACAGTCTGCAGGGGTCCGTGGAAAATGCCAAAAAGCACAAACAGGTCTTTTATTTTCTTGTGATGCTTCGTTTCTACATTAAACAAGAGTACAACCAGAAACCGATTCCTTTATATTAATTGAAAAAGCAGAAAAGCTGTAAAGAGCTGTAAAGATCCTCTTATAATGCCTATCTCACTAGCTTGTCTTAATTTTTCTGCTGTTGGGGGGGCTGCTTGGTTGTGTGGCTTTTTGGTTTGGGTGTTGGTTTTGGTTTTCTTTGTTCTTTTTAATGTTGAGGTAATGCTCATTTGAAGGTCTGTGTAACGTTGCTAACTAGGAACAACTCACTGCTGTTACCTCAGTTCCTCTTAGAGCAGCACAAACCGTGCTCCTGTAGTTCAGATTCTGTCGGTTCTGGGTTTTCTCCTTCCCCACGGCCCCTATTTTCAGGGGTTTGTGTCTGGGCTGTCAAAGGCCAGTCTGTGCTGGGCTCTGAGCACGCTTCCTCCAGGGCTTGGTCTGAGCAGCATCTTAGGGGTCTGGCTTTTAATTCCTTTATGAAGTCTGGGACAGGGGAAGCTGTGTGGTGGTCTTCAGGACAGAGTGCAGAGCAGAAATAGGAATCTCAGCCATGCCTCTAAAGTAACTGAACTTGAACAGACCGATAGTTATATCCTGGTGCCTTCAAGTATATTTTTGTGGGAAAAGGCTGAATAATACCATCTTTAAAATGCAGTTACATGATTAGTGAATGCAGAGTTCAAGATTGAATGCTTGGAATATCTTCACTGACGTGAAAAGAAGCATTTGCATTAGAAAAACATCCCCGTGGTATTTAGACTGCAGTATAACGCAGTGGCTCTTCACTGAAAATCCAACTTAGTTATGTGTGGATTTGAAGTCTAATTTATTTGTAGGAGTTTTTGTTTATGACTGTTAGGTGCTATAAACATGCAGCTGTCTGCAAGGCAGAACCTCTTTATCCCTGAATGCCCACAGATGAATTATAAAGTTCTTACAAATGCTGAAGTCCTATTAAAACTACTTGGATGAAGTGTGTACGACTGGTGTCAGAACTTAGGCAGGGATGGCGTGCCTAAAATAGTCCTCAAGGAGCTGTGTTGTGTCTCCTGTACTGCAGAAGAGTTCAAAGCTTCAGGCTGGGTGCATGGATTTGTGCTTCCTTTACCTGGAGACTGTTTCTTTGCTTGGGGTTTCCGATCCTGGCTCTCCATTTCCAGCTATTGACTGAAGGATCTCAAAGACCTCAAGGTTTTGTGTTTGGGGCGAGGGGTGTTGCTTGACTGACACCAGTGACAGTGGTCCACATGAACCACTGCTGTTGTTTCACCTCTGCTTTGTGTTTGTCTTTCACCGTTTGCCTTCAAGTTAAGGCAACCAGGAGTGTCTAGCACGGGGCAGGGCAGGGAGGTGTCACGCTTGTCTCTGACAACCAAATGCCTCGGTTCAGTTGGTGTAACTGTAGCTTTGTTCTCCAACCTTGCGGGGTTGGGTGAACTTCTCTTTGTTTCCCAAAGCTACTTCACCAGCACATTAACACTTTGGTGCGTTGGCTTGTCTGGAAGGAGCTACGGTCCTAAAAGTCACCCAAGATCTCTTTGGTAGCAGACTTCGATTAAGAGATGTGAGTTGGTCAAGAGTAGCTGGCAGTGATCCTTGTAAGACCCATAGCATGTACTTCATGTGACTGGATTAAATCCTGACTGGACTCTTGAGTTGATCTCATTGTAGCATCTACAGTCACACCAAGGCACGTAAATGATGGAGAAAGTTGGCAGTGGCCAATGGCTAAAGCTATTCAAGTGCAGGAGGTTCGTGGAACGACTTTGCAGTGGCCTGCAAAATGCTCTGTTGCTGCTCTGCAGAGCATGGAACCTTCCCCTGATGCTGTCCATGCTGTGGCCGTGATACCTGTTTCTCCATGTAATAACATAAATGCAACCTTTCTAGTTCTTGGTTCTGTATCTCCTAAACTGCGCTCTCGGAGCACATCTGTATCAGCATCTGGTGACTGAAACGTGGTGCTGTTGGTCGGTGGTTGCTGTCCCTGCTGTTACAGTTTGATACCTTTGAGAAAGTAGGAGTCCAGCTGGATGACTACAGAGGAAGGTAAATGCCCATCCCTCCGTGCCAGTGCGGTTGGAGCAGATCCGGTGGTGGTATTGCAGTATTCCATGGCTCGGGCACCAGGCAGAGCCTACGGGAGCAGAGGGTGCAATCCCCACTGTTTTCCCTTGGGAGCAGAGCTGGGGCATTCCCCTCCTGCCATGCCCCTAGAGCAGGCTTTGCATGTAGATCCGAGCCTATGGGGAGGGAGCTGTGTGACAGCCCCGCAGAGCTCGTGCCCCTGTGACTCCAAACGCTAGAGAGGAAGTTAATGAGTTATTGGCATCTCATAGGGGCTGCTGGGGGCTGCATTGAGAGGGGAGAGCCGAGAGTGGAAATCCAGAGGGATGCATCTTGAAGGTAAGTAATGTAATCACACCAGAGTAATGGGATGCAAGCAGTGAGGACAGGAGTCATCTTAAAGTAAATGATTGTAACTGTTGTTTAAATTAAACCCTTCACATTTCATTTCAGTGTAATGTCATTTGAGTGAATGATCTGAATGCTCCTTTAAGCAAACCCTGCGGCTGGAGGGAGGGAGGGAGGTGGTATCAGGATTTCTCCACCGTTCTTGGGACTGGGGCTGTTGTGTGTGGTTTGGGGAAGGGAAGAAGCAGACAAAGGCTTTAAGAGCTGACAGAAGTTGCAGAAAGATCTGAAAATAAATGTATTCCTCAGCTGCTTGAGGTAAACCAATGGAGCATTCACCACTTCCTTGGGCAACCCATTCCAGTGCCTCAGCACCCTCACAGGGAAGAACTTCTTCCTTATCTAACCCGCACTTCCCCTGTTTCAGTTTGAACCCATCACCCCTTGTCCTATGGCTACAGTCCCTGATGAAAAGTCCCTCTGCAGCCTGCAGACAACCACCTCCCAAGTGTCTGCCGTGTTGTCCCTGCCCGTGCAGGCACTCTGCAGCGGTACCTGCTGGTTGGGGCTCTTCTTTTTGCACACAGTTCTTGTTCCATAGTGTTGAAGGGGTTTTGTTGGTGAATTCTAACTTATAGGACAAAGATGTTCTGTCATGAGTTTAAGAAATGGAGTTTTTCTCTCAATGTGCTACAGTGTGAAGTTTGCTCCAGGTGCCATTGCGCTGCTTCTCATGGCGCAACAAATGCACATTTAACTTGATTCCCCATGCATAGGACTATAAAAAGGAAGAGCGCAAACAGGAGAACGCATCGTGCCTAAAACGTGATTGAAGCTGTTGACAAAACCCTCACTTGCTTTGGTGGGGTTTGAGGCCGCAGGCCAGCAGTGGGTAGCACAGCGGAGATGTTGCCGTTGCCATTGCCAGTCTTTAAGCAGAGATCCTTCCCTCTGCTGCCTGTGCAGAAAACACTCATTTCCTCTAAGGCTGTTGTTTCCCCCTTCTTTTTTCCTTTCTGTTCTGTAACACCAATGACTGCCCGCATGTCAGTTCCAGATCCAACTCCTCAGTGCGGCTGTCCCCCCACTCAACACAACTGCCTGTGGCGCGTTGTGTGTCACGGCCCTGCAAGCATCCCTCTTGAGTAGCAGGGAGGAAACTTCCTTGACCTGGAAACAAACTCCAGCTACGTGTGAAGAATTGGCAGCGCTGGTAACGCTTTTGTCCCTAAATCTCAGGAATGTTTTAGGCAGTGAAACCGGTTTCCCTTCGGTGATGGAAAGGCGCGTGCGCTAGGGTCTTGTCTACCAATCTGTCGTTGCAATCCTCGGTATCTATAGCATGAGTGGCCTTAGTGAGTTTGTTGAAGTGCACATTTTTGTTTTCCTTTCTTCAGAAGTAAAGTTTAAAGATGAAAAAGATATATACTATATAAATATATAGAGCTATTTAGAGACTTGGTTTGTGGTGCACAAGTTCAGTGTTGGATCGCTAAATAATTGTCGCAGGTACCATATGTGTAACTTCTTTGATGTATATTCCTTTATGGGAAGCGATGTTGCCATGGTAACTACAACTTTACAATTTCTTTATGACTTAACGATGTGAATGAACTCTACATTTGATTGAATATTACCAGGTTCAGTACTATTTTTATACTTTATTGAACTACAGGGGATTTTAATTTAATAGCGTTTTAAAGAAGATGTTGCTTGAACTGTATAACTGAATAAATCAAAGTACTTATACAACCCCCTCCTCTAAACCAGAATCTCTGCCTGTAGTGCCACATTCATTGATAGGAAAGTATCTCCCTCATTACTAGACCTTGGAGACCACCCTACTTGTCGTGTCAAGACTTTACGTTCCGTATCCTACTCCTCACGAACTGCAGTGCCCGATGTTCTTTGTACCCATCAAACCACACTATGTTTGTAACCAGCATTGTGATATTCTGTAACTGTATTGCTAAAATGAAATATTGACCTAATAAATAGAGTGTTTCCCGCATCTCCAAGTTATCTGCATTGAATTTGGTTGAAACTTTGCTTCCAACAAACGCTGCCCCCGTGGCCCTCACCGCAACGCGTCTGAAAGTGGGTGTTTGGCTGTTTCTGCCTTGTCACAGTAAGCCGGAGTGAGGTTAGAAGCCGAATTGAGCTGAACGCAGCTCCTGGGGCTGCCTTTGTCGTCTCCTCTGAGCTCTGTTGCCCACGTTAGCTTTGTTCCGGCCTGTGGCCAGGCTGGCCAAGGTTCCTTGAGCCGGATGTATGGGTTTCCATAGATCTCTGATCCATGCAGCTTTGGGGGTGCTTCCATTGTAGCTGACCCCTTTGGTGTTCGATACGCTTTGCTGAGTTGTGAATGTGGCTGCCTTGTCACCGAGGACCTTCTGACACTCATACTTTCCCCTGAGGTAGCCACAGGGACACGAAGTCTTCCTTTCATCCAAGTGAGCAGCCGCAGACAGGGCAGAAGCGTTTTCTGTGGCTGCCTGGGCACAGGACGGGTTGGAAACAGCGTTTCTGGAGCTTCTGTTTCTGACCCATCAGGTTTGAGTGGTGTGGGTTGGTTTTCGGTGCTCCCGTAGCTGAGCTGTAACCCTCCCCTCGTGCAGGGGCTGCTTTCGCAGGTCTGCGATTGCCATTTCAAAGGCAAAACCGCCTTCAGACGCTCGCCCAGCCCTGAGCACAGCCCCGAGGTGCTGCACCCTGAGGAGCCCAACTGAGGTCTCTGTGCCAGGTTCACCTCCTGTGGAACAAGGCTCACCCCAGAGGCAGCGGCGCTGACATCCTCAGGGCTGTGGCCTTGCCCCTTGCAGCCGTGTAGCGCATCTGTAGCATCCCTGCAGATGTAAATGGGTGAAGGATGCGAGTCCCGGGCCCTTTCCGTGTGTTCCTGCAGCTTTCTCAATGCTTTCCCTTCTCCCCAGGGAACCATTGATATTTCGGGAGTGCTGAAGCCAAACTGCGAGGCACAAACCAAACAAAAGGAGACTTGGTAAGAAGCGTATTTGCTTCAGCTGCTAAGAAGAAAGAACCATCAACAGCAAACCCCAAACTGCTTCTGCCCAGGTAAAGCAACCTGGTGTTGAACACGTAGAGGTGTGAGGCTGCACTGCTGCTGGCTGGGGACTGGAATGAAGCTGCCCCCCAGTAATGACCTTCTTCCCTGGGTGAGTTGGAGCCGAGTCCCAACCCCTGCCATGGGCAAGGCTCCCGCTCTTCCTCATGTTGATGGAGTTCACCATAATTCCCCCTAAGCTGCCGGGAGTGGCCGGCTGCTTGCAGGTGGGGTGGGCTCGGGGTTATGCTCCCTTGGGCTTCCCGAAGCACAGGAAGCGATTCCTGGCTGGCAGAACGTCTGCTGCATCCCGGACAGGAGCAGCTCCTGTCCTGGGGGTGTCCGAGCACGGTGAGAGGCTGCCCCCAGGCACGGCGGCTGCAGGCTTCTGCTTGTTCCCCATAGCTCTGGCTTCCCGCTGAGCCACGTTCCTGCTTCCTATGGCACAACATATGGGCTTTACTGTGCTGAGCTCAACCGCCGGCCGTGGCCTCCGCTTGCGTCTCTTGAGGTTGTGGTTTGGGGGGGGGGAATGGGGTTTTGTGTCTCCTCTTTTTCCCTTGGTTGTACGTTACTGTTTGAGCCGGGGTTGTGCAACACTTCCTTGAATTCCCCGATGCTCCGTTTCAATGGAAAAGAGCAAACAGCCCGAGTTAGGAAATGTGCATTGAGCACTAAAGCCTTGCAGCTGTGCGAGGCTGCCCTGGTAGCATCCCTGCTGCCAACTTCCAGAATCAACCAGCAGGAAAAAGCAATCCCTGGAGTACCCGTGAGTAGCACTGGTGCATCCTGTAGTTGCCACCAATGGTTTTCTTACCGTGTACTTAGAGCAGGGAGCTCTGAAGTCAAAACCTTTTCTCTTTGCCTCTGTTATCTGGTCAGGAAACCGAGGTTATTTCTGGCAGAGCTCGGTTTTCCCTGCAAGGCTTTCCCATCACTTCTAAGTCACCTCGAGTCCTACTGGAAAAGTTACAGACTGATCCAAGCCTTCACCAGGCTTTAATCTCGCTCGGGTCTGTCCCAAACCACGGTGATGCTTCGAGAGCATACAGTATGTTTCTGAAGCAGCCACATGCGCTTCCGTGTTTGGATCGTAGAGTGTGTGCTATGGAGGAAGGTGAAAACCCGCAGCTGAAAGAAATACCCCATTACCTGAAGAAGCCTCCTCGTGTTCTGCTGCTGGACCAGGTCTGTCAGGAGCTGAATCTGTCGCGCCGTGAAGGCGACGTGTGACATCCTCCTCCACCGCCTCAGGAGCGGTTCTCAGCGCGCGCTTGGCAGCGGTGCCTCCGTGGCAGCGCAGCCACGACCCGAGCCTCCTGCCAAGGCCTGTGGATGCGATCCAAGATGCCATTTGAAAAGGAAATGTGTTGTCTTGGTTCTAAAAACGGCCCTGTGTCATCTGCCCTTGCAGAGGGATCCTTCTTGCTTGGGCTGTTCGGATTTGAGGCCTGTAACTAAGCCCCTGCCCAACCATCTCGGTTTGGGCACGGAGGAAGGAAGGATCTTTGGGGGCTCTTTTACTGGTCGGACTGTAAGATTTCTATGCCAAGCCCTTGATCCTTCTGATGCTTTCTTAAGTCCTGGATGCCACTGCAAATCAAATGTAGCCAAGCCTAAAGCCCCAACCAAGCAGTTCTGTTACTGTTGTCTCACTATTGCTCTCCCGAAGCATCAGCTCTCAGACCTAAGTCTGTGCAGCAGCAGCAGGAGGCAAAAAGGGCTACAGCCATCCCAGTGTGGATCAGTGGGTGGCAGCTGCAGATGTGCCAAGAACGCTGGTGTGAGTGCAGGCCACATGCAAGGCTGCTGTGTGCCCAGAACAGTTACAAATGGCAAACGTGTGCGGAAGGAACGGTTATGAAACTTCTTTCAAGCGGAACATTTTCCATATCGGTCTCTTTCCTTCTTTGGTTCCCTCCTCCCCAGTCAGTGACTGCCGACCATGCGGAGGGTTTGCGTGTGTGTGCTTGAGTAGAAGTGAGCAGGGAACAGATCCTGCTCCCATCAGAAAAGGGTTTCTGCTATAGCAAGGACAGGAGCAGCTGTTTGCTTCCTGGCAAACACCGCTCTTCATTATTGGGGTTTATGCCAAAAGAATGGTGTAGTAAAGGTAGATCTGATACTTCGCACATCCTCAATCGAGCCTCAATGCTGATGCACTGTTAGGAACCTCCAGGATGATAACAAATAAGATCGCATGGTTTAAAATAGCCTGTTTTCATTGTGCTGGGGTCCAAGCTTGTTGCTATGACGCTGCATTTCGGTGGTTTGTGGATTCAGGAAACCATGGAGACTGTTTTTGTTCCCTGCTTTTTATTCAGGTGATGAGGCGGCATTAACCAGCTCCTGCCCTGCCGCTTCCTCCGACGTTCTCTGGGCTCCTTCAAAACAACAAAACAGACACAAAGTAAACGGAAGGTGTAACTCACCCGAGCAGCTTCGGCTCCATCAGGAGCTGGTCCTGCTGGGCCCAAGCTGTCCTCTGGGGCTTTACTGCTTGGATTGCACATGCTTCAGTCCCACAAACACGCTGTCACCTGAAGCATGAAGGAAAACTGAGCTGCTCCTGCTGGCAAGCGACCCGCAGCCCCAAACCCTTGCTACGGTCAAACAGTTCACTTGCACTTACCAACATAGGTAAGTGCATTTACCAACATAGGGGTGGTATTTTCTCCATCCCTACAGTGGAGCGGACAAGCAGAGGAGGATTGCCCGGAGTCACCCAGCCTGCAGGTTGCTGTGGGACTCCTACTCTAGCTCTTGGTTTTGTGACTTCTCGTTTGTGAGTTTGCATTTGAAGTGCTCTCTCAGAGCTGTTACGCACCAGATTGGGCTCTTTTTAGAAGTAAATAGACTGGGGAGGAAAGACACGACCAGCAAGATGCTTGTGAGCGCATGAGAACTCCCACAGGACATGTGATTGCATTTTAGCAGCTTGAAAATAGGCTTATGTGGGACAAATCCTCCTTCCACAGGCAGACGGTGTGGCACCTGTTTGTGGCAAAGCTGATCTTGTCGGCAATTGCTTCGAATGTCCCTTTTTCATCCCCCCTTCAGGGTTTGCATGCGGCCGAGTCCTGGCTGCGCTAACAGGCTCCCAGTGACTGCTTTGCAGACGCGCTCGCTACAGGTTGGTCTGCATTTCTGCTCCAGAAGACAAGTGTGTGGCTTTGCTGGGGTGGGCCCAAAGGCAAAACCACAACTACGCTTTGAGCATCCAGGCTGCTATGTGAAGACACTAATTAATGCCGACTGACACGGGCCAAGAAAGAGGCGTCTTCTTCCTTACTACTGCCTTATGCTATAGGAGCTTCTCTTGCTGCTGCCTTCCCTACTCCTGTGTCTCTTCTCAGGCAGCGGTTCAACCCGCCCGGCTCCTCTGCCTCCCCCACTGACTGCTCTTCACCTCCCCATCCTTTGGCAAAAGGCTCAGTGCGTCTCCTTGGGCAGGGAGATGCTTTTCCTGCTTGGTGCCAATGACACTGCCTGAGCTCACCTGCCATTCCTGCTGCTGGGCGTTGACTTTGCGGTTGTGGTGGCGGTGACCGCCCCTTTGACGGGGCCGTTCCTGCGGGTCCCTCTGTCTCTCCCCGAAGACCCCATCGGATGTAAAGCCGATTCAGCTCCTTTTCCGAATCCGGGTTTTCCGAAGGGCGGCACAATTGCTTAAAACCAAAAAAGGGAACGACAACAAAAAGCGCTTTAAAAGGTATTTATATGAGCAAACACCACACACTGACTCATGCTTGGGCAACAGCTCTTGCTTAACCACGGTCCCGTCGCACGGCCAGCTGAGGAATGACTGTACTGACTGCACAGATCCCCACCTGACAGCGTTGATTCCTTGTCGGAGAGCTGCGGCTCCATCCCACCCAGCAGCATGTCCTGCTGGCCGCTGCAGAGCTGTGCTCCCCTGCACTGCTGCCCCGCTCAGCTCTCCCTGCAGCCCCAAGCGCCTAAAGATCGGTGTTCATCACAAGAACCCTTCTCACACGGTAGCGAGAGCAGCGCCGTTCTTGAAGCGCTTTGGGCGGCTCAGCGGTAGCTGTGAGCGCTATTTGGTGGCTGCATCTGAACGAAGGCTCAGGTGTGTGTAATGGCACACGGGCGCTGCTCGGCCCCGCTCAGCCCGGGCAGGGGGTGCCGCGGACGGGCGTGAGCTGCCGCTGGATGTCACTGTCGCTTTATGGCACTGTGCGCTGGGGGGGGGCGGCGGACGGCGGCGATGGGTCCCTGCCCCGGACATCCTAAAGGTGGTGGGGCGGTAGCATGGAGCGGGATGGAGAGCAGCCGCTGCGCTGCACCTCCTTCCCAGAGGCAACCCCAGAGAGAGGGATTTCTGCATTGCAGCGTTCGTGCTGACTTCCCTTAAAAACCAAACCAGCACTTCCGAAGCCTCACAGAGCCCAGAAAGACTTTGTTCTTTACTCTTAGACTGAGACGTGGGGCTGATTTCTACAGCTGTGAGCAGTGTACAGGCACCGGCAGATTGCAAGGGGGAATGATGCTCTCTTCTAGCTCTGAGAAGCGGCTCCGGTGTTTTCACTGAGTCTGAAGTCAGGGAGTTGGGGCCAGGGTTTAAATACAGACGTGGTTGATTGGTTTGGGTTTAATTAAAAGCAAGCGAACAAAAAAAAGCCTAAAAGCCCAAATGTGAGGCAAGGGGACGCAGCTCCCTACTATTGAGCTGACTGATGAGCAAGACAAGCAGATGGCTGCTCGCCTGCCTCTCTCCTGTACCAAACCTCACAACATTATCAAATCACCACGCTGACAACCTCAATCACTTACTAATTAAATATTGTTTCTGTGTTTTGATGCTCACTCATCTAAATAACGAGGCATTTCCAAGTAACCTATTTCTGTTGTGCCGAGCATGCCGATCCCCCCTGGATCCACAGCCTGTTGTTTGTGCTCCAGCAGGGAGCTGACTGCTGTTCCCTTCCCACAAAGAGCAAAAGATGCTTATTTTTCTCCCACTTGTCTTGCATAACAAAAGGCATTTGTCAACCCTTACATAACGGCAGAATTTGTCACTTCTTTTAGGAGGCAGCCTGGTCCCCAGCGTGGCACAGCCATAGCTCCTCAGCACACGCCGGTGCGTCCCAGTAGCGCACAGTGCAGCGTGACTAATGCTTGTCACCCACCGTTGGGGTTTTTCTTTCCCCCTCCTCCTTGGAGAAGAAGATGTATCTTTTGGTTGTGGCTTTTATTTAGGGGAGCAAAAAGGATGGGAAGGTGTTTGGGGTGTGTTATTTGCTCTTTAATACTTGTTCCAACGTGGCAATGGGGAGCTACCACCCGTTATGTGTGCTGCAGGAGCAGTGGGACTTGTCCTTGAGCAGGGTCGTGCTCTGGACTCGGCAGAGCCTCTGAGAAGGGCCACGCTGGAAATGGAGCTCTATTTCCCCCTCCGCAGCTCTCACAAGTGGAAGGGAGCCGAATGCCTATTGCCTGCTGGGACTGCCAGTTGCTTTTTTAATATCTCCCAGTTAATCTCATGTGTCTCATGCCAGCAACAGGCATTTGTTTGGCACTTTTTCTTCTTTATGATAGGTTTGATTTCCTCGGTGTTGGGATATCTTTATAGAGCCTTAGGAATAAACAAATAGTGCTGTTTCCCTGTAAACTAAAAGCCAAACCTGCAGGGCCGGCTTCCTCCTTGCTCTCTGCCTGCAAGAGGGAGCTGTTTACCTGGGGCCTCAAACTTATTTATGGCCTTATCACTGCCAGCTATCAGATGACCACAGCTCCCTTTTTAACACGAAGCGAGCAGCATCTCGGTAACCCAACAAGGTCTCGCCTGCTGCTCTCTTCTGACTTACAGCAATTTCCCGGTTGATTCCTCTCCTTTTGTTTTCGGTTGTGGGTCTGTTCTTCATTATTTTTTAATAAATGCCTTAATGTACGTGTTTCTTGTGGACCTTTGCACTTCCTGGGGCACTCAGCCTTTGCTCAGCTGATATGTTTATGGTTGGTTATGAGAGTGCTTACATGGGTTAACCCTTTGGAGTCAGTGTTCTCAGGAAACCATTGGTAGCAGTTTCCCTTTAGAGCTGGTGCTCAGACACAGAAATCAGCTTTGGCTATCACAGGCTGTACCTGAACTAATCGCTTGTTTCAAAGTTTAACTTTTACACCATTAGATAAAACCATGGATCAAATTTGGTCTGTAAAGGCTGACTAGAAACATGGGATCAGAAACAGCTCCAAAACCTGTAAACCACTGTGCTGGGGCCACCAGCTCTGCTTCCCGGTGCCAGCCAGGGAAAGCGACTGGTGCCGGTGACAGCTCAGTGCCTGTGTTATGGTAGGAACTGGCAGTATCTTCAGGATGTGTGGCCTTCTCCTTTGACATGGAGCAATCTGTGTAAGGTGCATGGGAGAGTTATCCCTTAAAGTTAGCACAGCAGGAAACTTACGGCTGTATTCACTTTTCTATTTGCTTACCAGAAACTTATCCATTTGGTTTTCCTTGATGTACACATACATCTTCTCCAGTTGATCTGCTTCCAGCTCTGAGAAGAGGGAGACAAACTGCCATAACTTCCTTGGGAAAAGAAAGACATGCAGATTGTGTGAGTACAGACTTCATCTTCTTCCTCGTCTGCTCCCTCATTCTGGCTTGGCAAGTGTAGCCACTGCCATACCTTTTGCACAGAGTTTTGCCCTGTTTTATCCCCCCCCCCGCCCCAGCATATAAGCTTTCAAAGAACTGCTTCCCTAAGCATAGGAAGGGTTACCTATTGACTCAGGCAGCTACGTAGGAGCCCCTTTACTTGCAAAGGGATGTTGCTGATGGGCAGCACATTAAAATTGGCCTTGTGCTGGGCAGGACTCGGTACCACATGGCCTCTGCTAAAATTACCTGCCAGGTCTGTCAGTATTTGGTAGTTGGAGCACCTATACAACCTCCTGTAGACACCGAACCTGATTTCCAGTGCCTGGAAATGCATGGCCAAAGTATGAGTCTAAATGCCCGCAGGGAGCAGCAGGGGCAGGAGCCCATCACGCTGGGAGCATCGCCAGTGTGGTACCACTGTGCCAGGTAAGAGGAGACCCTTACTTCTGCCAGTGCGTGACTTCTGAGGCTCTGCAGAACTTGTGGAGAAACAGCTCGATGCGGTTCCCAAGTACAGCCAAGCTTTTCTTTACGTACTTCTGGTTTTTCTTCCTGAGGTGGTGCTGGGACAAATGCAGTTTCCGAAGTGATGACTTAAAGGGTCTCAAAAACTCCTTGCACTGCAAGAAAAACCTATACATAAATTGTTGGCATAGGCATTCAGCACTCCAAACCCAGGTGCCAGGCATTCCTTTTCACTAAAGAAACTGATTAAATAGCTGGGCAGGAAGCCCTGAAGGAGTGTTATGTTTTGATAAGTGTCTCCTGTACACACATGAGGGACCTGACGTGGGTCTTCAGCAAGACCTCTGCCAAGCACTCCCACTGCTCTGCAGGAGTTGCTCCTGCGCATCCCAAGGTTGGTGATGCCACAGGCAAAGGATGCCAAAGGTGATATGAAAGGGAACTGAGGGATTTCCAAGACTGGGAATTCCTTTTTAATATTGTGGGGTGAAAGGTATAAATTTCAGGCTCCAAAACAGCTGCTGTTCTGCAAGGAGGGGGAAAGGGAACTGCTTTACTGCTTTTTCTCATGCTGTTTCTTCCTGTGGCCAAACCTGGGATGCGTTGCAAACATTCACGCGTGATGCAGGAGCAAACCCTGTGTCTGGATGCCCTCCCTTTTGTGAGCCTTTTTGTCCGTTATGTGCATTAGGCCATAAATGGGGCCATGAAAGGGGCCATGAATGGGGCCATGTGTGGTTATGCCATGATACACCAGGAACAGGAAGGTTATCACCCACGCTGGGGGAGGATGGTATGGGATGGAGCTTTGGTAGCTGCAGCGTAAGTGATGCAGAGGAACCAAACCTCTTTAGCCAAAGCAGCACATGGTGCCATGAGAAGTGATAGCGTAGCAGCGCTTGTTCCCATAAACCAACCTGTGTTTGCGAAATGTGACTCATTTGTTGTTGGTTGGTTGGGTTTTGGGGGGGGGGGTGGTGTGTTTGTGGTTTGTTTTTTTGTCTTTAAACTAAAAGTGCTGCAGTGCCCATGCGACTGGAGAACCATGAGGAGGTAAAAAGTTGTAGACATGGAAGAAAGCTGCAGAATGAAGTCCCGTGTCCGTTTTTAGCTCCCTCTGTCAGACTCCTGGGTTTTATTTGCTCCTTCCCCCTCAGAACCCTGAGATGCCACTGACTTTCTACAGCTCAATGCTACAGTATCTCACAATTTTAAAGGTGTCCTTATCAAGGCCATCTGCGCAACAGATGAGCGGGGCCTTGCGTGGTGGAGCACTCTCACTGCCTGTTCCAAGGGCTGCCTCCTTCACTGTGCCAGACAGGTCCTCCTCTGGGGTCTGCAAATTGCCATAGGCATGGGTTAGTCTTCCAGTTCACACAAATCTTGCATCCTCTCTCTAAAACACTGCCAAGGACAAACCCTGTCCTAGGACTCGGAAGCATTTCTCTTCCTGCCAGATCATTTCAGATTGGGTTTTCAAAGGTGCTTAATGAAGCTAGGTATTCCATTATAATTAAAAGTCTGGAAGAATTAGGTGCTTACCTGAAATCCCTTTTAGAAATCCTATCTCTGATAAATTACAAGGTAAACAATAGCCACTCATTTCTAATGGCATTAATCAAACACGGGCTGACAGCCACTTGTTAAGTGGAAATACGTGGTTACAATGGGCTCATTGTAATGCCACACTGCTCCATGCGCAGCTGTATTGATGGCAAAGGTACTGTGGCCAACCTGCTGCAAAGCCAGATTGAAAGCAAAACTCCACAGCCACCGAACATGCATCTCCCAGCCTGGGAGTGGGGCATTTTCTCTTGGAAAGGGCCATGGCGGTTTTCTTTGTGTCAACATTTGTGTCAGTAACTCCTCCACTCATCTTTTGGAAAGCAACTCCTACGTAACTGACATAAACACAAGTTTATGTTGCCTTATAAAGCATGCTGAAGTGCATATGAAGGTCAGTCCTTTCCTCTCTGACATGCTCTGCTCCTTTGGAAGGTTACTTCTCTGCAGCTCTCATCCCAAACCACATTTCAGAGGTGAGACTGAAGCTGGGCTCTGCTTTGCCCCTGCTATGTGCCATTCTCCGTGCCCATGCTCACCTGGCCAGCTGTGCTATTCCTGCTGCAGTCCCTTGCCACGGCTCCATCCACTTCATCCTTAAAGCCCGTCTCCTCCATGGGACACAGACCTCCTCTCCCTTCCCTGGGACCTCACTTGTGCCGGGTAGGAGAAGTGCCACGGAACAGTGTTTGCACCAAGATGCGCTGGGGTAACCAGGGCACCTGGACACCAGTTCTAAGTTCCAACAACAGCAACTGCTGAGACCCACCAGCCCCACAACACTGAGCCCTCTGGGGCAGAGTCACCTCTCCCCGGCTCCCCAGATTTGCCATTGATTTGTGGTCCTGAAAAAATAGGCAGAACCCCCTGGATTTTCCCCTTGCTGGTAGTGGTCAGGATATTAATGCTGTTAATGGCACCTGTAGGCAATGGGAGGGAAATGTCCCTTGCTTTCTTTGTTTGCATCTCTGGGAGCTTGGTGGCATCTCTGGGGCAGTTCGTTGGTGCTGGGTTTGCCCCTGCGGTGAGCCCAGCACCTGTAACTGTGCATCAGTGGAGCTCATTTTGGCCTCTAAGCGTGGCACAAAGTGCAGCTCTTTGAGTCATGCACGTGGCTGTGTGCACCGTGTTGGCTGTCTGTGAGAAAGGGTGCAGCTCCTGGTGTGAGCAATCAGGTTTCCTTTATGGTTTGTGCCACCAGCAAATTCAATACAAGCCTTTCTCTAACTCTCCTACTGCATCTGCTGAGTTGCAGGGAAGCACCAGAGCCAAGAGAGAGCTGGGCTTACATGGGGCTGGGGATGATTTCTGTAACAGAGGCAGTCCTACCTGATGAGGTGAAGAGTTGCAACCAGGAAAAGGGACTTCAGGCTGCACACCGGGTGTTTTTCAGGGCTCTGGTTGGAGATGAGACCTCAGTTCTCACTACAGTGTAATGGAAATTCAGGGTTACTTTCTTCACAGACGGCAGTGAGAGCCAACAGCAGTGAGATCTCACTCTCCTGGGGAACATCTCTTTTAAAGCTCCCCTTAGAATAAATTGCGCTTGCCAGGAAGAAGCCTGGAAAGGCTTTGGAGTTAAAAGGACTTTGATTTGGAAATTTACTTCAAGGCGAAATGCTTCCACAAAGAAAAATGTGCTGGGCTCCCATCGTGCCCTGACCAGTCAGACAAGTGCGATTGTTCTGTCCCTGGGACAATGACTGTAACTGCTGCAGCTGTGATTCAGCCGTACTCCTGTGCCACGTCGCTTCTGGCACCGGGAGTCGTCTCAAGGGCTGTACAAAGGCCCCCTCTCTCTGAGGCCCCCCCCCAGGCATGGCTGTGAGGAGGGACCAGCGCTGCTCCTGGCAGAAGGTTGGATGCTTTTTGGTCAAGCATTTCTCTGTGCAGCCAGAGATGCTGAGCACCTCCTGAGCCAAATGCCTGGCGCAGGTAGTAGCCTTGGGAAAGTACCTACTGATGGGCCTTGAAACAGAGACAGGTTGTTTTCAGGCTGTCTTAGGTAAGTTTGACCTTTCCCCTTGATTGAATTCGGTAATGACAAAGATCTATTACGACAAGCCCTCCCCTTGAGATGTCTGCAGCATTTTCCCTCCTGTGTCTGCTTTGCTTCCTCCCCCACATCTGAAGTTTTGCTGTCAGCTCTCTGACGCAGGAGCCTTACACAGGCAGGCGCTGAGCTGATGCAAAGACAATTACCTTCTAATGCTTTGCAGTTAGGTTTGCTTTGGCCATCTGAGGTATGTTACAACTTGTTTAACCTACACTAGGATGTTACAGTATGTTATGTATTATTTAACATAAGGTAAGCTACATAGAACAAAGCAGTGCTGACAGCATGGGTAAATGTACCTATGCTGCTTCAGCCTGGCTGTTGGGAGGACTATGTTGGAGGTGGTTTGGTTGAAGGGGATGTTGAGAATGCAGCTGATTTCTCAACACTTGTCACCAACCACTCCTTTTGTGTTTGCTGCCTGCAGTCATGACATTTGTCCTCAGCATGGCAGGCAGCTCCCCTCCTTTATGCCTCTAAAGGTTTAAACAAAGAAGTTGCCAGCTTATGTTCTCACCCCTCAAGACAGAGTATTGTTCCTGGCTAACAGGAGCACAAGAGAAATGAAGCTTCTTCAGCACAAGCTTTCATACACATTAGCAGCTAGATCAAAAGCCCTTTAGGAGCCCTAGGGACATACATCAGTTGTTAGCATAGGCATAACCCGTATTTGCATGGCCATATCTGTGTCCTTGTGAGATTACAGCTTCCACACAGCATGAGACCGCCGCATGGAGTGGCACTGTTTCAGAGGACAGAGAAGGCCTTGACTTCCCCTTGAAAATCCCAGTCTTTGTTCTTCGGCCTTTCAGTGTATGCTCCACTCAGAGCTCAGCCAAAGCCATAAACTTACAAACAGAAGGTGTAGTTGGAGTTTCCTGGCCAGTCTACATCTGAGGATCTCACTGTCTTTAGGAGTTCCTCATTAACCTGGTTCACAGTGGAGCAATGATCTCAGTAGTCCTCTCCAGCATTACCTGGTGCAGTGGAAGAGCAGAAGAGCAGACTGCTGAGGTTGCAAAATGCCTTTTTTCACTGTTGAACTGTACAATAATGTTCAAAGCTGTACCCTGACCAAACAGCTACAAACTGCCCTGTCTGAATGTGAATTTTTGCTTGGTAGCACTGAGTCAGATTTCAGGTCATTTTGCTCATCATCTTTGTGTGGTGGACAAGTCAGCTGCTGCGACATCAGGCAGGAGACCAGCCTTTGAGTCCTTGGAAGTCTGTGCTCACTTCCCCTCCACCCACCCCTCTAGAGGACAACGTTACTTTTTACTTTGAAGTTTATCATGTTGGAAGATGGCATAACCCAGACCACAGCAGTGTAAATCTGTCAGATTATATTGCCTACCTAAGGGCAAGAGTCCTTTGGAACAACGTTCTTACTGGATGGGGAAAAGTCAGGAGTACAAACAGATTATGTAGCTCATATTTCTCCCCTTGAAGGAAAGGAAGCCTAAGTGCCAGTGAAACACACTGTACTGTAACACTGTACCTTAGGGAAAGCTTTTTCCCTGACAGCTCTTTTGTGAATATCAATTTCTACTATTTGAGTGTCTTAGTGTTCCAGGAGCTGTGCAAGTGCAGATACTAACAAACTTCTCTATTACAGCAGCTCTTCCAGCGCAAGAGTAGGCATGTAGCCAGAAAAAGACACAGTTGTGAAGATGCCCTGTTCATGCCGCTATTTGTTATTTGCTGGTTTAGGCAGATTTAGCATGAATACCACATGTGATGTGATGAGTCAGGTTGCATATAATACATGCAGGCATCTGATGCAGTATTTATTTACTGTGGGCCACGGGGAAGGAGAGCTGATAAACACAGATAAATACACAGGTATTTTACATTATACTTAAACCAACTGCATGTACACGTGGTTTAGTTAAACATAAAATCAAACATCATTGCTGGATGTATTGCAATGTAATACTAAAGAGGATTATTGTAATGTGGAATGGAACTGCAATGAGGAATGTTTTCCAGTAACCTGTTCTTACCAGGAAGGTGCTGAACGCTTCATTTGATAGAGAGATTAATGATACTGGGCACAACTGCTCAGGCTGCAGGGGTGGAGGCTTCGCTAATTGGATGTGGAAATTCCTTTCCTGACGCTTAAGGATGATGAAAACTTTCACAGCCAAATGGAAACTTCTCCCTGCTTAAGTTAAAAAAATCTTGTATTAGGGGAAGAGATCTGAAAGAGAATTTGGGCCCAGTCAATTGTTTCTGTGTGGCATTATTAGAGGCACTCTAATATACCACAGGATATAGTTAAGTGTTGGGAGTTGCTCATCTAACCACTTGTTTGAATTAGTGGCTCTTTACAAAACCCAAACATGATCTGTAACTCGGTGTGTGTAAAAGCCATACATACGTCTGTATCTCTTATCCATTTCTTGCAAAATCTGATCAGGTGTGTCCCAAGGATTCCCATACTGGAAGACACAGCTAGCCAAATCTTCCACAGTGCCCAAAACTACCAGTGACTAACATCAGGTGCCGAACGCCTCCTTGTCAGGGGACGTATCTTCAGGTGTTCCTATGTTATTTTACGCTTCAACGGTTTTGTAGATGTTTGTCTTTAGGTTTTCAGCTTATTAATGGTGTTTGCTAATGTCATGTAACCTTTTTAAGCTGCTTGAAGTCCTCAGGAACCGGAAGAGCATTATCAGCTTCCTCCGTACTTTGCAAGTTGCAGCCTGTGAGAAACAGAATAGTTAAAGGCTTTCCTTGTTGCTGTGCTTCACAAGTGTTCAGGTTTTAATACAAATTGAAATGGACATTGTTAATGAGATGTTAATAAGACTGTCCCCTTGGTGCTGCTTGCACAATCAATTCTATAACGAGCTGGGTATCTCTTTATTGAAAATAGTTTTAACTTTCCTTAAATCTTTTGGATCATGTACTGTGAACTGCCCTAGGCGGTACCTGCCTTGCTCGCTTCCCTGCCTAACAAATTCACCCACCATCTTAGCAATGAATTGGAGAAGCCGGGAGAATGATGAGACTGCGCCAAAAGGTCAGCTGTGCCTGGGGAATGTGGCAGGGGTTTCAATGGGATTAGCAACATATGCAGAGAGGCACCAAATATATAAACCAAACAGGAGCCCAGAACCTAGAAGTAGGGGGTAATAAGTAAATAAATAAGGGAGAGATGAGAGAACTAAGCACTGCTTGGGAGGGAAGAGAGGGCTTGAAAAGCAACAGCAAAGCACAACCAAGTGGGAAACCCAATTGCTCTGGGACCCAGGGAAAGAGCTCTCCTAGTCTCAAAATGGAAGAAAACAGCCTGAAACAGGGAGAGAGGGATACAACCTAATAAAGAAAGGCCCATCAAGAAAAGGATGCCTTTAGGGAGGTTGTACAGAACTTGGCGATGCTTTTTTCTGTTAGTTATAAAGAAAATTAACTCCCGGTCAGAGAGCAAAGTGCCAGCCCCTTTACACAGAGCTCTGCTGGGGAGGTGAAGCGAGAAGCTTGCAGATCTCCTTCTGCGTGTGTCCTGTGCCCTCTGTTCACAGCTCTACCCTGGACATGCTGCGAGCCCTCCTCAGCTAACAGCTGCTCTTCCATGAGATTCTTTCCTCTCTTTGCAATGGAGAGGAATAAAAAGGGATCCTCCTCTCTCTACCATAGAGAAATAAAATGTCAGGCCTCCAGAAGGGGTTCTCCTGTCTTGGTTTCTGTTCCCAGTCTGGAGGCTTTTCTCTGAACAACTCAATGGAGAAAAACTTTTGCAGTGTCGTGTCTGCACATGCGAAGAGGATGGAAAATAACAACTGGTTGGAGCAATTGGGGCTCAGAGATACAAGACCATCTGCCTCAGGTCACTTCTCTCTGAGTCAGGGTGCCCTCAATTCCAAAGCCTCCCTTTATGGCAGAGGCTCTCAAATCTGTACCTTCTTTCCCTGCTCCTTTAGAAGACTTTAGTATCTGCCTCCAGTGATCTTGTTCTTTGCACAGGAGTGTCAGGCTGGCTCAGGCCCCAGTGCAGTCAGTGTTGCTGGGCTGGCTGCCCGCTGGCATGCAGCATGGTGAGGCTTGTGGGCATGTGATGTGTCCCAGAGTTACAAGGGGGTAATGAAGTTCATGCTCCTGGTAGCATTCAGGTCTCCTCCCTCTGTTGTCATTGATGCCCTTTCCATGCACATTCTGCCTTGTGTTGCCTGTCTCTCTCCTGCTCCCATACCAGTCCCTCACATCACGCTGCCCTGTGCCTGACCCTGTGTGCAAGAAGGATGCAAGTGCTTAGGAGTACTTCTAAGTTTCCATTTAACATTGATTTCAGTGCAAGGATTTTCCAGGGGAAGTCAGATTTTGGGGCTTTCTCTTTTTAAATTTGGTTTTATTTATTAAAAAAAAAAAAAAGAAGAAAAAAGCAAGGAATTTCCCTTCCAGCCTACAGAACGTAGCTATCAAGAGCAGCAGCTTCATTTCTCTTTCTTAAAGCATTCAACAATCTGTATGCATAAATTAATAGCCCAACACAAGGCCAGCTTTCTATATGTGATGGGTTTCAGTCTCTTGTCTTGACAGTGCAGAGGGGTAGCTGCAGCGAAAGGTAGGCTCTGCTGGGAAATGCCATTTAATTTCTGCAATGTTCTGATTCCCTCCTACCAGCCTGAAAATGCAAAATGTGATCCTTTGTCTGGCACATGGGGATTTGGAGAATTGTTGGTAATTACAGCAGTTGTGCTATCCAGCTTAACTGGCTTAAAGAACATATTAAGTGCTTTTATGATCTTCCACAACACGCTGGAATGCAAAGAGGTGTGGTTTTTTGCTGTTTATGCTTTATGGCAGGCATAACTTCCATAACATTAACCTGCAGAAAAAAATTGGTTTTGCTGATTTATGGCCTGTATAATTCACAGCCAGGGCTCCAGCTGATAAGATCCTGTTGTGGTAGGTGCTAGGCAGATGCAGGGCATGCGTTTCTTACTCAGAAGGTGGAGTCTAATTGCAGGGGAAGAGGCTGTGGATGGTGACACAGAATGGTGGGGCTGAACCGCTCGGGCTGCCAGGCAAGGGGTCTTAGGACACCATTGGTCAAAGCAGGGCTGAGCTCATGGTGGCAAAGGCAAAAAGTGTGGGATCTGGAAGAGGCTCACAGGAAGTAATGATTTAACTTACTTAGGGAACATTCCCACTGTTTTAATTAATAGTTCATGTGAAAATGGGAATGATTTACTAAGCATCGTACCTAGAAGTGGGAGTATTGTAGGGTCTGGGTTAGTGCTTATCCAGAAAAAAGAGGCAGGAATTAGTCTGCTCAAGAATCTTTTTTTACCCCCTTTCCTTTTTTTTTTCTCTTAGCAAAAATTCTGCTAGTCATCTGATTCCACCCAAATCCCCACGTCTCTTGCCTCAAAATCTCAATCCTCTATTATCTGCTATTGTACCTAATGTTTAAACAAAATGTGAGAAGAACATGCTGTGAGTGTCTTGTTGCTGAATCTAGTGTGATGAATAATTACAGAGCCAGAGGCTCAAAGAACCTGTTAAGACACATGTTGGGGGGGGGGGGGGAGGGCATAATTAACAATAGCAATAAATGATAA
>JARCZZ010004331.1:0-21970 GCA_030323915.1 Brotogeris chrysoptera | reverse complement strand
GGCAGGGGGGTTGGAACTAGATGATCTTAAGGTCCTTTCCAACCCTAACTATTCTATGATTCTATGATTCTATAATTGAAGGCGAATTTGTCCTTGATATTACACCAAACCACTTTCTGCCATGAGATATGACTGGCATAGAGCCATGTGAATAACACTGTGATTATTCTTTCCAGAATGTAAACCTATCCTGAAAATAATGGGATTTCCCAAGCATAAAAGTAAGACAGCAGTGAGGTGAGACTTGAAGAGAAGACACCTAGACAGTTTGGGGTTTATTTGATTTTTCTTTCTACAAACAGGGAGTAAAATAGATGTAGGGTAACACCAACTAAGAGAAAAATGTCTTGCAGAGACAGAAGTGAGCTGGCGAGGGCTGCATGCAGCCAAGGTCTGATCAAGGCAGGCTCTAAGCCCTGCTATGGGAGCTGGACCCTGCGCCCAGGAGTGGGTCCACAACCTGCAGCTCTTCTCATTAAAACACACCCAGGATGATACTTTTGATATAAACTCTAAGAAATGTGCCACTTCTTAAACACTGTGCTGTCTTGATTTATAGTATTATTAACAAACACTTTGAATGCAGATTAAAATCACTCAGATGAAAAATGGCCTTGTCTGGTTCAAATACAGGCAAATGGATAATCAATTTTTAGGACCAGAGAAATTACTTTTATGGGAAAAATTGTTTAAGAAAACGCTGATAACTGGGATGCTTGAGATAGGACCTTGCTGGCTGCGTGACTGCAGAAGCACCAGTTATGGTGATTGTCTGCCAACACTATATTTCCATTTCTGAAAGTCACCATGGATTCAGCACAGCAGCATTTTACCCAGAATTTTACTTATTAATAAGCAGGAATCAGTGATTGGAAGTTTTGCAAAATATTTTGAGAGATTAGGAATAAGGCTTCACTCTTCTTCTACCAAAACTGATGCAAAGCAGCTCTGCAATTTTAACTGATAGGATCAATAAGTTTGATGCTATTCATCACCTTATTATCTGTACCACCACAAAAGACAAAATTACACCTGTGCAATTTCAGCAACATTTTAGAAGATCCCAAAAGAAAAGTTCTAGTACTCAAAATGCATGTTTCATCTGTTTTACAAAAGGCTAAAACAGTCTCCCTTATATGTTTCATCAGATATTTCTTCTGTTTTTAACCCAAACCTAAAGATACTGTTTTTCTAATACTCATGTACAGTTCCAAGGCAAATCCCTCCTAACTGCATTCTGAAGAATGTATATTTTGGAAACGAAAATTTAGCATACTATTTACCTACCAATGCTGTAGCACATTTATCAAGGCAAAACAGCAACTTGCTTCTCCTTCCAACATGTCAAGAGGCAGGTTGTCCTACCTGGGCTGCACTGGGACATTATCTGCAATGAAAAGCTTTCAACTGCTGGGCAGACAAAATGCCTTCTGCCAGCCAGCTGTTATTTACCATCATCTGAGTCTAATTCACTCCTCCCCTTCCCTCCCATGCAGAGCAGCTGTCTGCTGTTTTGGTGGTTGCGGTGGCATTAATTGAACTGGTTTCCCAGTAAAGCTGCTGTCATTCAGTAAGTGCCACCACACCACAACTACTGGGTTCAACCAGGTGTTTCCAGATGAGCCACCATTGCACTACCCTCCCTTGAACAGTTTTTATTCCAACTGATCCATAACGTGCAGAGTAACATGCTTTAGGCGTTGTTTTCTCTGAGCTGTCTCCTGGGAGAAGTTCAACTATGTGGCACCACCAGGAAGGGCTGTGTGTTTGGAGACGGGATACTGCTGTCTTTTGCAGGGGTGTATTGTGATCCAGGCGTTCGCTGTGGACACCATGCTAATAATCCATCAGAAGAGCAGGGTCAGTGCCCAGGCATGCCTTTTCACTTAACAGACACCCTTAACCACTGCTAACCTCTGCTGGCCATAATAGAGTATCACTGTTCCTTGCAGTAAAAGTAAATACAGAGTATGACAGCTAAGACATTTTGTTAGTCAGGAGCTCAGAGGCCCTTTCAGAAGTATAACAATACTGACAGAATAAAGCAAGAACAGAAGAGTTCCCACTACAAATTTCTCATTAGGAAACCAATCCACGTACCTCAATCTATGTTACTACTACCCTTGCCTTTGGAGGAAGGATATTTGGGGGAGAATTTTAGGGTGGAAACATACTGTGATGAACCTCTGTCAAATCTTGCTGGTAGACTAAAATGCTTCAAATGAATGGGAAAAAAATATCAGATTGTGGTCTAGGCTCTCATCTTGCACGGCCATGTACTCTGAACATGCCTCTTGATTTTCACCTCAGTTTTCACTGACTGTTAATTTTTCTGCCTTCAAAGTTTCTCTTTCTCTACACTCTCAGTGAAAACAACATTAAACATTTTCAAGCAACTGCATGTTTCTGAAAACCAGCATTTCTGTGGAAAACTAGTGAAAGGTCAGATTTTTAAAATAAAGTGGAATGAGATAACGGAATGTTATCAAAATAAAGTAAGATTCCAACAGCAACCTAGGCTTTTTTGAGCTTCTGAAACAGTTTAATCTGTTCATCTTCAGCCATGAGCAGACACACATTTCCCAAATACCAAACCTGAGCTGTAGAAAGCTGTACTGAGTGTGTCACTGTGCAACAGACTGCAGTTGAAATCTTCAGTGTGGATGCTGGCTGGAGCAGAGGAAGCCAGCAGAAATTTTGGCATTGATTTTAATAGTATTGGGCTGTTGACTTTAATGTTTCTACTTCATGGCCTCTGACATGTTCCCTGGTGAGGCTGAGACACAGGGACAGAATGCTGATGTCCAGGGCTGGTGTTTGCTTCCCTGCGGAATTGCAAACAGGGAGCAGTTACCTACTGCTGTGAAAAAGATGGAGAAAACTAATAAAGAGAGGCCAAAGGCTGCAGTGAAGCTAGTCAGAAGGGAAAATCCACTAACAGATGAGTAACTGGCTTGCTCAACATGAAATTTATTCTTATACTCTTTTGTTTTACAGCAGGAAATTGGTAGCTCACTGCTTGCATGCAAGGCAGCTCCTGGTAGAATTGCTAGGAAATGGGATAAGAACTATGAGCAGAATGAGCAGTTTCTGCGTACACATACACCACATATGGGATGAAAATATTCCCCACAAGCATTTGTTTGCAGTAGAAATAGGGGAGAGAGAGAGGGCAAAGGCTTTCAATTAATTTTCTCCATTTCCTTTCCCACATCCCCATTGTGTTTGTTTCCTTTCCCGATCCTCATGTCTTTTCTGGCTTGAGAAAGTCAGCAGATGCCGCACAAGCATCCCTAGATCCCTTCTGTGCATCGCACACATAAACATCTCACACACCTAATTTTTCTTATCTTCTACACTGCAGGGAACAGCCCTGAGTTAAACCTGTTGCACAGAGGCTGTGAAGAGTCATTTTTAAGACTGGCAAAGAGAAGCGGCAAAGGATACATTTGCAGCAAAATAGAAGCTCATTATTGCCAAGTATGCTCATACCACTCTTACCTACAAAGATTTCCAGGATGTAAACCTATAGAGATAGTCCCAAGACCTGAAAATCTTTCCATCCTTCCATGATACATGTGAAAAGTATGTACAGCCATTCCCTAGCAGGCTCCAACAAAATGCAGAATCCAGTATCCCCAAATGTCTTCTACAGAAAAACACAAATTTAAACATGTCAATAAATAAATGAAAGACTTTGGCAATACAGAAGGAAAATGTGTAGTTGGTAATAAGTAAAGTATTTTAAAATATTACAGAAGTAATCTCTTTTAGGACTTTAATCTTTCAAAAATCATTTCGGAATAAGAATCCAAATAACTTTTAGTGGGACTTTCAGGTAAAAGTTCAGAAGTGCATTTGTATTAGATTCAAAATGATTTAAGCATCTGAGAATAGATAAGGTTATGATGTTACAGGACTCTAATGGAATTGATGTACCAAAGGATGCGAGCAGATATCAGTATTTTGAAAAATTTCCCCAACCATTAATATCCTACTTACATCTTTGAAAGAACAGTGTTTTCTGGAGCAATCTTGCTAATTTCACTTGCTTTAAAACAACAACTGAAATCAACAGCATTGTTTTGGGCCAGCTTTTGGGGGTTCATCATCCATCTTCACCAACAAAGCCATTTCGTAAAGGACCCAGACTGTGAAGCGTCAGAGCAGCATGATTGTACCTAGGAAAAAAGCAAGGAAAGAACATTTGCAAATGCTCAAAATTGAGCAGTGCTGTAAATTCTGCTGCATTACGAAGAAGCTTACACAACAGCTGACCAGCACTCAATGTCAAACCCCAACTACCAGCACCAAATAACTTAAAATAGAATCCAATATAAGATAACAAATTAAGTGGAAATCCTCAAATATACTACCCAGAGCTTCTGCAGAGGCAATCTGAGGCCTGAAGAAAACATGTATTGAACCTGAGAGCCGGAGCCCTACAGGTTGCAGAAGGCTCAAAAACAATCTTAGAAATCATTTCCACTTTGTAAAATTTTGGGGGGCAGTGAGAAGAGAAATGTTGACTTCGGAATGGCAAAATAACTAAGCATAAGAAAATGTCTCATGGGCCAAATCCTGCACAGGTCAATGACAGCACATGACCCTCTGTCCTCAGCTACTGACACTACCCACTATAAAATTATCTCTGTCCTCTGAGAGTAGTAGCACAGATTTATTTGTGGGTTTTTACGCCCGCAGTCTAAAGCCATGACAATTGACCTTTTTGGTGCCTTGGTGCCAAAAGATCTTTTGCAAGTTTTGTATTTTTTGCTGTCTAGGGCCAACCTTAATCCCCTTTAGTGCCTGGTCAGACACATCATTGTTGAGAAGTAGAGAGGAACTGGCACAACCAAGAACCTGGCAGGTGATGGGCACCTTCCCAAAGCTGACTGGCATCCCAGAGCTGTGCCTGCAATTGTTCTGCTCCCTTATTGTGAGATTAATATGGGAGGACCTGAAGATGAATGAACTGGAGGCCAGGAGATGACAGGGTTGACATCAGGGATTCCAAGGGCCCTCTGAGCCCTATGTGGCTGTTTCTGTGACACTCATTACACAGAAACACCTCCCCAGACATCAAAGCAAGCTGTAAAGAAGCATGATTTTTTTTTACCTGGTGTGGGAAATGTGATGGAGAGAGTCCTCAGGTACTGGGAGGAATTTCCAACCTGCTTTGCAAGCCCCGTTGCCTCTCTGCTGTATTTATTTCTTCCTGTGCTTGCCTCCTTGTACAAACAAGTATTTTCATGTGGCAACAGCCACTAAGTGACTGTCCATGTGAAAGGAAAATACCACTTCATTTGGGAGATGTAGAATCTGCCTGGGAACAGAAAAACAATAAAGTGTTGGAAGGATTTAGAAGATGACGCAGAGATTTCATGCCAGGGCAATTATCATCTGAAAAATGTATTCAGGTATTATTTTCATACATTGTCAAATTACAACAGATAAAAAGACCACCTAAAGAGAAAGACCTTTCAATTTACAAAATAAGTTTGCCTCCAGGGAGGATCAGCCAGCTGGTAATTTGTATTTCTAGCACATTTGTCGCTAATGTTTTTCTTTGAAGCTTTCACTCCTCTGTTGTCAACAAAATTACTGTCACTGTTCTGTACATGTTAACATGCCTCCTGTAAATCCATCCTGCACAGGCAAAAGCAACCGTCTCACTTGAAATGACTGCCCTTGCAAAAGGCGTCCCACAGGACATTTCTATCCAACTGGGAAGTAACACTTTAAGCAGTGTGGATACAATTTAGTTGCCCATAATTAGGTAAACTGGTAGTTTTTTCAAAATGCTGACATGAAACAGCCTTTCATATTTTAATAAGCAGGTGCAAAAAGAAAGAATTAGAACTTCCCATTTTACTGGGATACGTTAAAATGTGTGTTGCAGAGGATGCATGAATCAGTCATAAGGCTTGAAATGTACAGCTTTTGAAATTCATTTCCAAGGCAGTTAAAAAGGAGATCCACATGCCTGGCTTTGGGTGTCTGAAGTCTGCTATACGCCTTTTTTTCCTCTCATTATCCTAGTAGTTCCTAAAGATCTCTATCCACTGGCCTTTTCTATATTCTGTAAACCTCTTGTAAGAAGGACTGTCATCTTATTCAGTGCCACAGATCCTATTCCATAGATGCAGATATTAAGTACTTTGCTAATGCGAGTGCTAAACAATAATAAAGGCTGGTTTCTTTGATATAAAGTATGCCCGGGGATCTGAAAGAGAATAATGTAATATTCTTGCTTTCTCTTTCCATGTGAATTGGCCAAATCTTAGTGAATGCTGGATCAATTTTCAGCCACTTCAAATGAATAGGATGAGAATCTGTCGTCTGTTGTTTCTAGGTGGGGGTAGCTGTTGGAAGAAGTATTCTCTCATCTGTTCTTGGCTAAATACGATAACTTATGCTGGAAAGGCATCAGTAAAGATGCACAGCATGAACAGATTGCCTTTGTTGTTTCAAAAAGACATTGGAGAAATCAAACGTCAGTTGATACACCAGGTTATGAGAAGTATTTAGAAGTAATTTTCTGTACTGTTTTGCTTTTATTGGGGGTACAGAAGTACAGAGAGGAAATTAGGAGAAGCTATCAGAACAGGTTGTGTTTGTGCCTTTTAAGACAAGAGACATATTGATTTCAACAAAGAACTCATCATGTTGAGAAGGATTTGTGTGCTGAATCAACAGGTCTGATGTGATAACTAGATTTCCAAAGTTGACAGCTGCCTAGAGATACGGGGAAGAAGCTTGCGTAATTCACAGCAACATCCCTGAGCTTTTAAAGTGGATCCCTAAAGGCTGTGGGGGAGGATAAAGCAAGATAACCTTTGTAATAAAATGCAAAAAAATCACTGTCTTCACTCCATCTTCTCCCATAAGTTATTTAGGAACCTTCTCAACACATTACCGCAGAAATGGGCTTCAAATACATGCTACTTTTGAGCCCAAAAGATTAACTTGTTTTGGTTCAGTGTGTCAAAGCAACCTGCTCAAAAAAAGGGTGAAGAAAATGCATCATAATTTGAAATAAAAGCTTGCCTTCTCCTTTGCAACTTCCAATTTATCCATCAGCAATTTTCCGTCTCATAGGTCTCATTTTTACACCCTTAGTTTTAACCACAAGGCAAGGGGCTGTTTGCTAAATGTGTTACTAGTGCTAGAGTCACTTTCAGTCTCACATTTCCTAAATGGTAAAATTCTTGGAAATTAATAGAACATCAGTTACTAATAACTGCTGAGAAACACATGGATCTGTTTGAGGTACAACCAAAGCCCACTCTTGATAAAGCTTATCAGCTTTCCTTGGTTACAACCACCTGCTGAAACCAATTTGGAGGGTAGGATTTAACATAAAGGGTCACTTTTTCTGCTTTTTCTTCTTCAAGAAACTTCTTACACCCATGTAAGAGTAACTGCGCACAAGAGAAAGCAGAATGGCATAAGCATTAAGTTTTCCAGAGACTTTGCTCCTAAAACCAAGCATGAAAGATGAGACAAGAAGTATCTCAAGAGTTCCTGTATTCCTGTGGGAAGTCTGGTTTGGTTTTTTTGTTTATTTAGCATATTCTGAAGCTCCAGAAATCCTGAAGACAACTGGCTGCATCGCACAGTCGCAAAACCATTAAGGTTGGAAGTGATCTCTAAAGATCATCTAGTCTTACCGGATTGCCAAGCGGGGCCACCTAGAAACTGGTACACAGGAACTCATCCAGATGGGTCTTGAATATCTCCAGAGAGAGCCACAGCATCCAGATGTGAAGCAGCTGATGTCCTTTGCAAATATGGAACTTGTGCACTGTTCCCGGGTCAGTATACCTTTGTGAAATGACCTAAGTAGCCCTCCATCACAGCATAACCTAGATTTAGTCATGGGTTGACGCAATCTGGCCATTAAATGCTTTGCATTCACAGGCTGCCTTCGCCACTGTCCAGGTACTTCTTGTTTCTCGATTGCCTTTTAATCATTTGTCCATCACACTTTAAAGAATTTTGATATTATAAAGCAAAGATGTACTGGGAAGACTTAAGCAGCCAAACAATTGCATAAAAATTCCAAACTGAAGTAGCCATAGGCTAGAAGAGAACTGGGGAACAGGCTTTTCTATGTGAGCCTTGTGCTTACTCATTTCTATGTACGTGCTTAATGGCCTCTGCTGGTGACAATGCTGACCCTGAACCACAGGTTTGCACCAGCACAGCTGCTCTGAGGTTGTTCTAGAGGGAACCAATTTCACAACAAGCCTTAATCTGAAGGAGGGTGCCTCAGATTAAGATGAGTCACAATGTTTTATTTAACCCCCTCATATACACACTTCTCATTGCTGGGAATAATTTTAAAACTTGTTGAGGACTAATGAGACGTGAAGCAGTGACCTCAAGGAAACAGCCTATGTAACCTTGACCATTCAGTGAATTGCCTTTTATTTCCATTTGTGTTTCAGCCCTGCCACATGTGACAGTTTATGGCTGCCACGTTCTAGAGTACTGAATGCACTGAAGAATATTGGAAGAAAATAAAGCTGTGCTAAAAGAGGCAACCTTATTATGGGCTTTATTTCTTTGGATGTAAACTAAGTTTTAAAATCTCTTCATGTCCTTACTCCCTCTCTTGCTCTTATTTTCCCTTCAGCACACTCCTTTCCAGTGTGTTTCTCCCTGAGTCTTTGTCTCAGGTCAGTTTCCACAGTCTCTCTCCATGAACTGAAGCTCCTCTACTTTTGTGACTCAGACATAACTTTCTCAGCATCCCTACACTTTCATTTCCCTTTCTGTGAACTCAACAGACTCAGATCAACCTGCTGGTGCCAGATGTGTTGTCTGAACAATGTTTCAGCTACAAATTCATAGCTGCATTGGCTGAGCCAAGATCAAAAGACTTGGCAAGAGGTACCAAAGGCAGATCAGAAGGCACAGGAGGTTGCCTTGCTAGTGGGTTCAGTTAAGCTCTCTTATCTATGCCAAGGGCTCTTTTTTGATAATTGCTTGGCAGTCTTTTCTGATCTGACGCTATAGAAAATGCTATTTCTAAGGCAAAACATTTTCAGTCATTGCATCCTCCAAGAAGAGAGAGAGGAAAGCCAACTGAAATTCAGTTTTTCGTAATGAGGAAGGAAATGAATTTGCAATTTCTTATTTTCAAGTGAATTCCTTACCACAATCTGTGGGGCTGCAGACTCAATGCCATTAGGACCCAGCAGACAAACTGGAGCTCTCCCACAGGTCTTGTTGGAGAACACTCTGAGGTGAGGTCAGCTGGGTCAGCCAGTGGAACGGATCAGATTTATAAAGCCTGTATTTCTCCCATGCGGTCTACAACAAATAGACTCGTCCCAAAGCTGAAGCTTTAACATGGGCACTAGCTTCCTACAGAAGTCATTCTCTAAATTTCATAGGCTGAATTGAGACACTTATTTAGCCATTGCTCTGTCCTGTACTTTTATGGACATACTTCATATTTTGTTCTGCTCCTGTCCTCAGCTGCTGTCAGCAGGTTAAGCATTATTGATATTCTCAAGAGAGCTAGGCTGTTAGCGCTTTGACCATGAAAGTAAATAAGGTTAAAAAAGGTCTCACTGGTCAACAATCTGTTACTTTGTCTACCACAAAGACCGAAAGCTGGCAGAAAATGGTTAAAACAAGTATTTTGTGATACTTCTTCCATCATCCAATAAATTCTTAGCTGAGTCACACCTTGGTTGTGTCATGTCACCAATTAAAGATGTTGAAAATGCTAAAACAAGTACTAGCAATTCTGGAAGGCCTGGAGGTTTTTCCAGGCAACTTAAATCAATATACTCAGACTTCTCCGGCAAGAGAAACGTGGCCTTTTCTCCTAGCTTGAAGGATAGCAGTAAACATTCAGGCATTTAATTTGAGAGCAATAGATCTTCTCTGTGGCTAGGTTTTTGGTCCTGGTTTACTTGTTTTCATGCAGTATGGCTGAAAGGTGTACAGGATGCCCTTGCCAGAGATGCAATATAACCTTTATGTATTTCCTGAGAAATTAATAGCAATTTTGAGCTTTTCTTATATACATAGTCATCTTCAGTACATATGTACACATGCACATACATGCATATATATTTTTAAATTCAGACTTATGGAGAAATATACTCAGGTGCATGCCTGCCCTCCTAGCTATCAGTATTGCTAGATGCAGACAATTTTTCCTGAAACTAAGGTTACACATCAGCATGCTGACTAGTTTGAAATGACCAAGCCCTGCTTCTCAGGGCTGCTTTGGAACCTGCTTCAGAACATGTTTCTTTGCATGTTATCTTGAAATACTCAAAATGCTTTGTTTTTAAAGTAAACATTGACAATATCCTCCTTTGAAACAAATTGCAATCCTTAACTTTGCAGGCAAAGATGAGCTAAAAGAGAGCTGTCCTGCCAAGACAGCCTTGACAGCAGGGAGATCACCTTCCTGATTATAAGACACAGGCTTAGTTAGAAAGACCTCCTCTTCTCTCTAGAGAATGAGAAGGGTGACTGCATGACTGGGAGGAATCACTCAAAAAGTATGTGGGCTTGGCTTAGGTCAGAGAACTCCTGAGATGGGGCCTGGAGTGGTCTGTAAGGAGGGGACATGGGGACTACGTGGTTCAGTTAAACATTGTACCAGTGAAGAGGGAGAATACAGCCTCCAGATGGGCAACTTCCTTTTATCACTTTGCCCACAATCTGCTTCAGAACTTTGTTTCATGAAAAGCCAAACATTTCTCCAACTCTTCTGAAAGGCTGCCCTTTCTGATCGACACAGGTACAAGTTTCTTGTGTAAACTGCATAATTAACATAAGCCTCTGAAAGCTGTTTCTTTTCCTTTCACCACAGTCAAGATGCATGAGTACACCACACCGATGACCTGGACAGGTAACTTCTCAGGCTAACATACCTATTCAAGCTCTAATCAGACCTAACCCTGTGCCTTGTACTGAGATTGCAAAGGAAATGATAGTTTCCTCATGCTTGGGGTAGCCATTCAGTGGAGGAAGCAGAGAGCACCCTGAAGTCCTTTGCTCTCTGCATGAAAGGTATCAAAGATTCATTGGTTCAAAAAGCTCTCCCATCAATATTGTCTATGTTACTGTAAAATACCTGAATGCCCACTAATCCTTGGAGAAAATGAGACTTTATCACTCATTGCTGAAAAGGAATACTATAACTTTGGAGGTACATTGCTCCTCACAAAGCTGAGGTAATGGAAATGGTCAGAGGTGATCCCTTTTCCTTTACTTGCACAGCAGCCAGGGATCACTTACAGGTAATTTCCTGCCTCTTGGATGAGGAAGTGGAACTTCCAAATTTTAAAAACAGATCATGCCCTAAGGATATCATTTGCATCTTGCAAGGAAAGTTCTTAAATTTATAAGGAGGCGTAAAACCTCTGTTTGGACAGTAAACTGAGTCATGGGCTTAAGACCCCTCAGTTAGTATCTGTCTGTGTTAGCTATCTGTGAGGTAGGCATAGGTACACACGCAGAGTTCAGATTGTAATAGAAATAGGGACTTGGCATATCGGGGCTCCACAGCACTCCATCAAAGCGGAAAATAAACTGGTTTCTACCAGGCCAGCATTTGAATAATGATCAGCTTCAGTCCTCTCTTGTAATGTTCTCTCATCATTCTGAATAGCAATGTATCTTGTGTGTTAAGCGTGCCTGGCATCTTTAAACAGCAGAGATTAGCATTTTGGCAAGATGAGACACGGCTGTTAATGACTGAGAAAGAGGAAGACCACAGGTGAATTTCGAGTGGTTATTCCAAAACTGCGTCTGAGCCAGACTCCAAGAGATGCTGGACACCTTCAGCTCCTACTGACATTCCCTTTGCTAACGCGATTGCTGATGGTGCAGTGCTTCCGTGTTACCCAGAGATGTGCTAAAAACCTTTATGATATTTGGTTAGTTGCAGCCTACCTGAAATCTGACCTGATGCTACACAGGTCGCTGTGTATTGCTGAGTCTGCCACCTCCATCGTTAGTCACCTAGGTATCTTTTTTCCAAAAAGAAACAGGAATGAATTTCATTCACTCCAATGCACTCACAAGCTCAGCAGTGTTCCAGTGTGATGCTGAATGTACCCAATTTCTTTCATCTAATTCATACCTTACTCTAAATTTAAACCAATGAGTACAGATAATTATACTGATTGAGAGTGTGCAGGGCCTTCAGGTGGTGTAAAGCAGGTGCAAAAAGGTGAATTGAATTTAAAATGCACCTATCATCAACTGCTGCTGTTTGGAATTGATATCCTGTCTCCAGGACTTGACTACTTTGATGAGACTCCATGTATAAGGTAACCTACAACAGCTGCTGCCATCATGACATGCAGCAAAATATTAACACTCCAAGGATCTGGTAGTCAGTGTTTCTGCCCGTGACTCCTCAGGTAGTCTGCAAAGTATTGATCCCATGAACCATAACAAGCAATTAGGCACCAGCAAGATTCTGTTAATGACTAGCAGTGAGACATGCCTGTCTTGCTGTGCCACTGACTGCTGTGGTTTCAGGATATTTGCTCTGCAGGCAGGGGAAGAAAAGTTTTATGTGTGTTTATAGAAGCCAATAAATTATAAGAAACAACCAAATAAAAGAAAGAGTATATCGTTCTGCCTTGCAAATATTAAACTCCATTCTGGAGAATGGACCAGCTTCAACATGAGAGTATTTGATGGCCAACCCTTCAGAGCAGCCCATGTCCCTCGTGTGATATGACAGGTTTCTGAATTTGCCTGTCCCCCCCATCAGGTCAGCTGGCACTCATTAGCAGATGAATTTGCCTCATTTTTTTTCTCCATAAGGAGAGACTTTACTTCCTGCATGCTTTCTTCCTTATTTATTTACTTTGTGTTTCTCTCCCTTGTCATCTAATCAAAATCCTTGCTTTGAAAGGTACCTGTTGGCTATATAGTTCTGTACTACTACAGCACTCACTCCTCATTTTTCTCTTTGAAACTTAACCTTTTCACCCTGTATTTTCCTTCACCCTCTCTATTTCACTACTCCGACTTCCTTTTCCAAATGTCACTCAGTCTTTTCCCTTACCCATCTACCCCCCCAAATAACTGACCTTTCATTTACAGAGAAGAATGCTCTTTTGTATTTGGTAGTTCCATGGGAAGAGTTCCTTTTGGAAACCTCTCACGTTCACATTTCACTGGATTCCTCATGCTTTTTGTTTTGACGACCAGCATAAATTCAGTCAGGGAGCAAGCAGAGTCAACCACTACAGGGATCTTATCAGAGGCACTGCAAAAGATTTTGGTAGGTAAAAACTGTTTTGAAGAAGGGGTTGGCCTACATGATCTCCAGAGGTCCCTTCCAACCCTAGCAATTCTGTGTGACTCTGTGTGAAAGAAGTTTTTCCCTTAGAAATTTTACACTGTTAGCAAAAACAGAACATATTTTCAGTGCTCCTGATTTTGATGTAGTGATTTCCAGCACTTTCAGATGGGTTTGTACTGGGAAGCTCTATTTCATCTGGGCCTGGAAACAGTTAACGTGGCTTGTGCGCATAAACCACCAGATGAAAGATTCCCGAGATGCTCTCATTCTTCAAGTGCATTTTAATTGTTGCTTTGCTTCATGTCATAACCCATTTGCCTTTTTAAAAACTGAATGAAGTCTTTATCAAAAGGTTATCGGAACTCTGTCAGGACATGATAGCTGATACTTCTTAAGTCATTTTGGCCTTGCTACTTGGTCTGTACAAATCCTGCTGAAGTCAATCCTGTTGATGCAAAGTGAGATTAATCGGCCAGGGGCCTCTGTTACTGAGCTGACAGAGTGTGAGCACATGAGCAAAACCACTCCCATAAGTAAGTAATGGAGTTTGAGCCATTACAAACAAACAATTATGCTCAGGCTTCTTGCATTTCTCATCTCAGCACGTATTGCCAATTGGTTGTCCTGTGGGGAAGGACTTAGGACATGTTCTGTAAAGACACTGAAAGTGAACATTAACAATTAATGCAATTCATTATCACACTATTTTAAAATGAGTGCAAATTGTTTTTTGAAGGGTATCCAAGCCAATCTGATTTAGAGCAACTGCTAACAGCAACTTACCTTTTTGTGGTGCTTAGCATTTACTGAAATAAAAATGCACTATTCTAAAATTAATGAGAATCGATTTCAATGTTTTAATGAACTTTTCAGAAAGTGCAAGTGCCTTGGGTAAGCTGCTTAGGCTGGGATTCTGACACTCTAACTGGCATTCAGGAGACATATTTTATTCCAAGATAGTTATTAAGGTCCATCACGACCATTTGAAGTACCTAAACAAAAGTGTGTAATTGAGTATGAGTAAACATAAAAATTTGGTATTTATGCAGTATTTCTCAGTTATCAGAAGCCTTGCTGCTCCCATATTGAATCAAAAGCACTCACCAGTTCTGACCATTTATTTACAACATCACAATAAATCAGTGCACCATTACTGGTTAAAGTAAGAGTTACAGGAAAGCAGTGATAAGGAAAAATAAATGCAAGCAGGAAATACAGTTACTGAAAGTCCCAAACTTGCTAATGGTTACTTCTAATTAAATATAAATGGATGAGAAATGTCTGTCTCTAATCTTCCTATCAGATCACCACAGGGTAAAAAATTATAGATCACTTCACATGGGCAAAGAGTTTTCTGTGTCACAAAGAAGCCAGATGATCAATAAACTTATTTGGATTCTGCTGAAGGGAAGGGATCAAGACAAACTCAAAAGATGTGAACCTAAACTCTGGTGATAGTTTATACCCCTGCAGATACAGCAGCGCTTCCTGGAACTATGCAAAGAGCCAGATCAGAAAATCATCCTGCGATCATAATGCTAAGAAGGTGAAGGCTTTCTCTACATCAAGAAGAGCATTATTATAATGGTTTATATTGCCTGCACCTAGACATTTTTGTAGACGTGAATTTGAAAGCACACAAATGGGCTTATTGTTCCTGATGGTCAAGGATTGATCCACAAGGTTCAGAAGTTCAATATGCGTAGTCAGAACCTCATTAAAACAGGATGTGTTGGTTCAACAGAGACTGACCTCTGTATAGAATAGTACGTAGCAAAAGGTAGCTCAGTAATGCACATAAAATAAATATGACAAGATGAGCACAAATATTTTTCCACACTATTTCAAATTTGAAACTGAATAAGTAAAGTTGTTATCTCATGGGAACAGAACTTAGTTAAATACCTTGTAGTTCACCGTCTTTGCTAACAAAAGGCAAAAAATAAGAAAAGCCTCACAAAAAAAAAAAAAGACACCCCCCCAAAAAAAAAACCCACAAACAAAAACCACTCACAAATTAAAAAATCCTCCCCCCAAAAAAACCCCAAAATTCCAAAACCCCAAAAATCCAGTAAAAGATGGTCATCTCAAGTCTGGTCAGCAGTTCACGTCAATTCTTACTCAGTATGAAAGTTTTGGCCTTTGTTTTCTTCTCCAGTTTTCACTTATTTCTTTAGAGAAAAAGAAAAAAAATTATCCTCATACGCATTTTAGATTTATGCCTTTCATTCCATCTTTACTATTTTCTTATCTGGTCCCACCTGCAATCCAGCAGTAGGTGAACAAAACCATTTACATTGGTGATTATGATTTGAAAAGTAACATTTATGCTGGAAGAGAAAAATATCTTCTTCAGCTTTTGTTGACTTTCAAATAAACTGCAAACACCAAGACCAGTACAAATCCTAATTTCACAGTAAAGTCATAGAGCACATATACCCTCACAAGGTCCTCAGATTCCAGTAGGATATTTTTGACCATGGAGCTGCAATGCTATCAAACCATCGCCATGTGTAATGTCCCCCCTACCCAATACACCAAGGGAGGATCAGAAGACATGCTGGTAGACCAGGGCTGGAAGAGGTCCCTACATCTGACTCCAGAACTCATTCCAACATAGGTACTGCATGCCCTGGCTCCCTGCCTTCTCCCAATACACTCTATTTAGTTCATCTTGAAAAGCACATCTGTGATGATACAGTGTCCTGGGTTCAGCCTGGGCTTCAACAATGGCATACAGGCACATATGGACTGGTCAGCATGGGATTTACAGGTAGGATAAACCTTTCTATAGAATCAGGTCTCTGTGCAGTTAAGAAACTAACGAGGTGCAGTAAATACAACGGCTTATAATCAGCTTTAGGGCTAAGAAGGAATAAACAATATTTTGTTCTCGATTGCATTGAAATGGGTTGTGAATGCATATTTACATTGTGCAAGCTACAGGCTGGTGACAGATGACGGAGGTGTGATAACTGCACAGTATATACGTCTGTCCCTTCAAGTATAATGTAAGTAGCCACTCTCACCTCTGAACTTACCTCAGCATAGATACTTTTAAGAGCCATTCACAACAAATGACTCAGAAATTCTGTTGAAAACACTCTCATTCCCTTTTGATTGCACCCTCTGTGAACTAAATCACCTTTTATTCAAAGATGCTTCTTCACGAACTCCATCCCCTTGCTCACAGCTTTCTTTAGTGCATTCCCAGCCCAAGAAGAATCTGTTTTTTCCTCACTTGAGCTATAACCTTTTGCAGGCATTAAGTGGCCCACAAGCATAGGCTAAAAGCAAATAAACATTTATAGCCTGCGAATGAGATTCAAATGCTGGACCTTAATCACTGTTGCTTCTCTCACTTCCAGTTAGCTAAATCTTTGATTTTTCTGGTGTGATAAAAGCCAAAATGAGTGCCTCCTATTCTCAAATTGTACTATGTTCCCAGCAGCAGTGTCACAGAGAACCCAGCAGATATCCCATGTGAATCTGAAAAACATTACCGTCATCTTTCAAGTGTTAGCACAAAAAGCTAATTAGGGTCCCTGAGCAGAAAAACACTTTATATAAGTTTAAAATCAACAGGATTACAAGTAAACGAGAAAATGAATTGATAGCAGCAGGTTGCACTTCCTACTTTCAAAGGAGGGAGATATTGACAGAATCAACACTTAAGCTCCTGTTTTCTGCAGAATAATATCAGGACCATGTGACTCCTTAACAACACCATGACAAATGATGGTTGCTCTTGACTTGCTGGAAACCAAAGGATCCAAAAGCTCTTCTCAAAGGAGCACTCTGCTCTAGAGGGTCGCATTTCTGCATGTGAAGTATTTCCGTATTCCAAACAGGCTCCTTGCACATTTGCTGTTATTTACCTTTCTCTATTTAAAGAATAAATCTCCTGGGGAAGAAGCTGTCTTTCACAGAGTGTTAGGACAGAATTTTGCTTTTAATATCTGCTGAGGTTTTTAGCTGCTACTGTAAGATAAATGGTAACAGATAACTACAATATAGATGCTTTGTGGTTTCAGAAATGATCACCTATATGCAAGATCGGAGTTTCACAGGTCCCAGCTCAAGTTTACTCACTTCTTTTTTATTTCTGAGTTAAAAATACCTGTGCCCCAAGAGAAGCAATCAAAAATTCTTAGTTTTCCTTTGGAGGAACAGATGTCAAAAATCCATTTTAACTCAAGCATTTGTAGTTTGCTACAGTTCACATAACCTCACACAGAGGCACAGCTTTTTTGTTTGTTCAAGTAACAGATAATTAAGCACAGCGCCAGCTAAACCTGGGAACACTTCTGGAGAATTCCTCCAACATACTCATGCTGAAAGTCAGGTAGAAAACGCTTTTCACTTGTTCTCTCTGACCCACTGACTCAATCAATATTAATGAACAATGTAAGGGGTAGCTGAATAGGCAGCGTACTTGATGTTACAAAGAGCAAAGGTGATAAATTCAGGGTGGGATTACAAAAAGCATCCTTCATTTCTTTTTAATGATTTCTATCCAATCGGCCTCTTGCAAAATACACTTTTAAAAGTCTCTCTGTGAATTTGGGGTTCACACCAGTACAAGATTATCAACTCTGAGGCATGAGATGCACAAAACATGTACTGGAAAAGCAGAAACTTGAGAAAACATGCTACCTGTCTCCAGCAGCTCCTACTCTCCCACCACCTTCAGAAAACATTAGCTTCAAGGCTCATTCAGCCTTTCGTTCCTCCAACTGTGAGCAAAGGAGAAGCCCCATAGTTCCAGTAACCAACAAGCAGAATCTGAAGAAGCACTGGGACCAGTTGGGAGATCCTGTTCCCTCCTTAGTATCCATCCAAAACAGAGGTACTCTGAGGGGTACCCCTTTGTCCCTAAAGTGCTCCTTGGGGAGGCAGTCCTCAGTCCTACAGCAAAATCTGCCTGGCTGCATTTGGCAATAGTCCCCTGTATTCAAAGCAATGCCTACAGTACATTTCCTGGAACTTTATTAGCCATTTCAAGCAAAGAGAAGCATTTAGCTTACTCTAATGTTGGAGATCTACTACTACATGGAGATAGGAGTTTTCCTATGCAAACTATATTGAAATATTGCTGTTTGGTTTTAGCTTAATCAGAAATGGGACACCAACTTTGACATTCATCTCAAGGCAAAAGGCCTACATCTTGAATGGTGAGTTAGCATCACAGTGTTGATGTGTTCAATCGTATTTACTTTTTATGTCCTGTAACAATAATAAAAAAACCCTCACAACCTCCACAAACAACCCAATGCCCCCTCAGTAAAAATATTTTTAAAACCCCCAGAACAAACCACCACAAAAAAAAACAAACCAAACCAAACCAAAACAAAACAAAACCCCAAACCCACTTCAATATTCAATTTTGAAAGAAATAGAAGATGCTCCCCTGACAAAGACCTTGAGGGATCAGATTAAAGCATGATTTCCAGCAGCAATGAAGCTTTTACAACTGTAGCATCTTTGTGTGACTGCCAGGCTGCAGTCCCAGTACTTACTTCTTTCTCCCAGTGAAATTCAATTTCCAATATCAGCCAAATTAGGGTAGAGAGAGGTTTTGCACATCTATCAAGATTGCAAATAGGCAGCTGGGTAGAAAAATCCACTTTTTTTGAGAGAGTATTAAATTTACATGCTTTGTTTATGGCAGTGGTTTATTTAGGGGGAGAACATGTTACTATGAGCTATTTGAGTGTGAGAAAAAATAACTTGGTCACTGAACAATGGATAGAAACAACATACTACAGGTTCAAGTTTCTTTCCATAGGTTGTTTTCTTTCTCCACCAGGCTTGTGACAGTGAATCTGTTTTTTCTGTAAGAAGGATGCAGTAAACAAAAAACTCATCAGAATCATAGAGTCATAGAATGGTTTGAAAGTGACCTTAAAAATCATTTAAGTTCCAGCCTCCCTGCCATAAACAGGGACACCTTCCACTAGAGCAGGTTACTCCAAGCCCCGTCCAACCTGGCCTTGAACACTGCCAGGGATGGGGCAGCCACAGCTTCTCTGGGGGCAACCTGTGCCAGGGCCTCAGCACCCTCATAGTGAAGAATTTCTTCCTAATATCTAATCTAAATCTCCCTTCTTTCAGTTTAAAGCCATTCGCTCTTGTCCTTTCAATAGAGGCTCTTGAAAAAAGCCCCTCTCCAGGTTTTTTGTAGGCCCCCTGTAGGCACTGGAAGCTGCTCTAATGTCTCCCTGGAGCCTTGTCTTCTCCAATCTGAACAAGCCCAGCACTTTTAGCTTAGTCTTCATAGGGGAGGCACTCCAGGCCTCAGAGCATCTTTGTGACCCTTCTCTGGATGCTCTTGACTTATAACTACCCAGAGAGCAGAGGGATCCTGGCTTTGGAGGAGTTGAGGACATTACTAGCAGTCGGGGAAAAGTTATGTATGAAGAGGGCTGTGTTTGGGTGATGCATCTTAATTTCAGGAAGACAAGCTGACGAGAAGATTGTGAATGCCTGCAGGGTGACCTGTGTAGGTAGAAGTCTGGTACTACTGCACTGCTTCATTCACAGCTCTCAAAACAGGAATCTCAACAGACTTGGCATGGTTTTGTGCTACATCGCTCTGGAGATTGGCAGATAGGAGTGTATTTTGGTAATAATAATCCATCATGAAACAAGCTCCTGTCCCCCCAGATGATAAACCCATTTGAAAGTGCAATTGAAACAGACTGATGTCAAATTTCATGAGAGGTGGCCTAAGGCAGAGCACTGCATGCTAACAAAATTGCTCAACAATACACAGCAGTTGGCTTTTGATATTTTTTCATTTTAAAGAGTGCTCTGGGATGGGTTAAGCAAGTGACACTGCAGGAAGAAGCATCGTGTCAAATTACGTTAACACATGGCAATACTCCCTCCAGGAGTCCAGTCCTTCCATGCCAGAGACATGGGGACAGCTTTCATATTAACCTTCTGTACTGTTTATTCTATTTACTCTTAAAATGCACATTCAGTGCAAAAGAGGAAGTAATTAGTGAAATTACGCATTTTGTCTAGAAAGAAACGCAAATTCTCTCACTTTGAAGGCATAACCAAACTCCTGTCTCCAGAACTTAGTAAGAAACTTTCCTTAGAGGGAAAATTATTGTGTAAATGTACAGTTTCATTCTGCTCACCTCCAGACTCAGGGATAATAGCCCGAAAGTAGTGAAAAAGCACAGGTCAGTATCTTATCTAACTGTGAATAAAGAGGTAGGCTGTTCTGTATCCTCTTTATTATTGGTATCTCTTGTTCTCTGCTAGCAGTTATTTTTCTCCTTGTTTTTTCACTTTTCGTTTTCTTGCTCTTTCTTGCCCAGAAGACTTCATTGTTTCGTTAGGTTCATGCCCAGCTGTATGAGCAGGATCCAGCTGAGGCTGAAGGGAGAAGCACAGGAACAGAGCAAAGAGAGTCAGACTATTCCACAAGGGACAGTCTTAGCCTCACCTTTCTGCTGTGTTTGCAGCAGCTGGGTTTACTCTCTCTCAAGCTGCAAAGCAGAGGTTTTGGCTCTGTGCATCAAGTCAAGTGTGAATACAGACTGTCAACCATGGCCTGAATCATAATGCATGACTTCTGAAACAGTTCGGAGATACTCGGTAAAACTTTCAGAAACAGGTAATAACTCAGCTACAAATGCAATATGCATGCAGTTGCCTGTTACATCAGCAATGAACAGGTGTAGCATGGTAAATCAACACAGTATGCATGTCTGCTTTTCCAAAGAATGCCTAAACATTCTCTGCAACTTTTGAATACATGGAAAAATAAAGCGACTTTACCATGCAATACTGACTCTCATTTCAGTTCCCACTCATTTCAATGGGGTCAGGGGATGGTCAGGACTTCTGAAAATCAGGTCTTGAATGGACTTTGCCCATTTTGAAAATCTGAAATATTTTCTTGGTGTCTATATATAGCAAAGTTTTATTTTAATCTCTGCAAACTATACTTTCTCTTGTTTTTGTCTGGATATCATCAAAAGCAAGGTTTGATTGACCGATACAAAGCAAAACCAGATGAGAATTTGTAAACTATGTACACCGTTTCTAAAACTTACAACAGGTACAATATTTATTTCCTATATAGTGTCACTGGTAGAGGATTTTGTTTGTCTTTTGTGATTTTTTCTGTTATGGAAAAATATGGATAACGAAACTTCATGGAGTTTTCAGTACTTCACTATAAAGTAGTGTCTGAGAAACAAAGCAGAATGTGCATCCTATATTTGCTTTTAAGAAATACTGTATATGCTACTTTGGATATGCCAGTGAAAAGACTACACCACAGTTAAGGAGCTTATGACCAAATGAAGTTATTAAATACAACCTCTTACACAAGAAATACAAGAATGTCACGTTCTCTAATACAGAAGGATCAAAAAAAAAATAAATAACTGAGATGAAGGTGACATGGTTTAGTGTGAAGTGTCCCTGCCCATGGCAGGGGGGTTGGAACTAGATGATCTTAAGGTCCTGTCATGGTTTAAGCCAGTTCGCTCACTCACTCACTCCCCTCTCTTTTTTCCCCCAGTCCCGGGGGCATGGGGAGGAGAATCAAAAGAATGCAACTCGCACAGGTTAAGAACAGTTTAGTAACTGAGGTATAACACAAATCACTACTGCTACCACCAGTAATAATACAAGAGAAATACAAGG
>JARCZZ010004330.1:0-37779 GCA_030323915.1 Brotogeris chrysoptera | reverse complement strand
AAAAAATGACTGCTGCTGCTGAACCCATGACAAGGGGCCTCAAGCAGCAGCCTGAAAGTACTAAAGAGGTTACCAAGAAGGTGAAGCTGGGCTCTTTACTGAGATGCACAGCAGGAGGATATAAAACAGTAGCCATAAAATGAAATAGGGAGGCTCTGACCTGACATAAAGAGAATTTTTTTCTCCATGAGGACAGGTGAGCACTGGAAGAGAAGCTGTTCAGTCTCTCAGAGATTTTCAAGACCAAACTGAACAGCTGGACCTGCATGACCTTGATTTGAGCAGCATGTTGGACTGACACCTCCTAAAGTCTCTTCCAGCCTGCATGATCATATTCTCCTAAGAAGAGATGCTTCCTGAAAGTGTTCATTTCTCTGATTTAGGTAAGGACAGTGGGATGTAATGCCCAAGAAGGTATTTGTTAATGGGCATTGAATGTAAGTAGAAACACCATTAATTTGAACCTCTCTGCCTCTGACAGCTCCACAAAATTATAGTGATACTATGGGTATTAGGCAGTTCCACTGGTGTTAGGACCTCAGCGGTGACTAGAGACATTTCAAAGAAATGCCTTGAGAAAATGAGATGGGTGTGTAGTACTTGGAACACTGAAGACTAGAGCACCCTCTAGAACAAAACCCTCTAGAGTCAAAATTTCCCATGTGATCTTTCTCACTGTCAGTGCACAGCATCTCTGTACATCTGGTCTGGAAGTCTATATGCATACATCTTCTACACATGCACAGTAAGCCAGACACTTTTAGGGCATGTTGAACCTCCTGGGCATGCACAGAACAAACTGCACTGCACATCTGCAGACGGTTTGATGCACATGTAGCTGGTTTTCAATATTTTGAGGATTTCCAGATGTGTGTTTTTGGTTGGTGGGATATAACCTGCTAGTGACAAAGACAGCGGGAATCCTGGAAAAAACATACATAGTCTTCAAAATCTTTAGATAGAAAATCTCTGCCCCAAAAAAACTAAGAATATGTCAAGGAAAACTTAAATATACTGTAAAATCTTCATAAAATTTTAGCTACTGCCTGACTCTCTTACAGCATCCAGCAGTGGCATGTGCTGTATGGCTCCTAACGAATGGCAGATACGAAAGGTACCCTATTTCTCCTCACATCTACAGGCCCTGCCTGCTTAGAGGAATTTAGTTTCTCCCACTCTTAAGAGATTGGAAGTTTGCAGAAATATCTGAAATATAGCAGACTTTGGACTCAAAAGCCCCTCAATGGTACCAGTTTTCTAGGTACTTACAGATGCCTATATAGTAGTCCAAAGGAATAGTATTTACACATGTGCCTGACTGTCCCATTCCTACCATGTACAGCTCTCACTGCCCACAGCTATTGAATGTGGAAAGCAATATTCCTTTATCCTTGGCTGACATACAAGCTGAGAAAAAATGGTTAATCCCTATAAAGCTGGGAATACTTGAGGAGTCCTGGGGTAGAGGTTATGCATTTCATTCAGCAGCCTTAAGATTTTTAGTCTGTACCACCTGGTGATACTGTCATTGCTTCTTGTTGCCATCTACAATTCTGTCTTATTATTGCACATTTTCTTTCCACTAGTTACTGTATAGTCACAGAAAACTTGTCTTCAGAAAATCATCAGCAGCTGCCACTACAGTTAAGGAGAATAAAAACAACTGATACTTTGAATGGCTTATTCAGAGACCCAGTAAGAAAGAATAGCTACAAGACTACTTCTACAGCTGTGTTGCTACATACTGAGACACAAACAGGACATAAGGTTTTCTTATATAGCTTTTGTCCCAGCTAAAGTCACCCTGGTACTACAAGGAAAGGAAATAGGAGCACAAAGTGACTAAGTAAAATATAAAACCCCCTTTATTCCTGAAAAGGCAAACAAACAGCGGGTAATGCCAGAAGGTGCTGTCAAGGACTGTTACAGGATATGTCCTTCTATAAAGGAACTCTACTAGAAATGAAAAATAATCTAACTATCCTAATTTTAGGCGGTTCTTCCTGTCAGTATAACCAGACGAGGAAAGGCAGGAAATGAAGTTGCTGTTATAATATATTGCTTCTGAAGTTTTCAGCTTTACATGTGCAAATAATCACAGCAAGAACTCGGGATTTAAAATACAGCTATTGTCAAAGGGGAAAAGGCATTTTTCTTCCTCCAGTACAGGTCATATTTTTAAGAATAAAAACCATGGTTACAAGCAGTTAAAATATTTCATTAACTCACAAGACAAGGTTTTAATTGCCATGAAATATATATGTAAATTTAATTTTCTGCAGGCTTCATGTCCTTATTGCTTATGGCACTTGGTTGCAGGTTGGTTTTGGATTTTACTGTGAGCCTTCTGATAAGTATCTTGTGTATCTGGTTCTGCTATTCACTTTATACATCAAATATGATGCGTATTCTGCAGTACACTCTGCTTTAAAAACACAATAATCAATGCAATATTTTTTTCAGCATATCCCAGAGTATTCTAGGAACTGAAGAAAATAAGCCATCTACATATAAACATGTCACCTGTGCTCTGTGTGCTGATAGTACAGTCACGTCAAAGGTGACAGTAGGAGGAAAATACTGAAAGTGTTCATTCCTATTCCAATCTTGTAAGGTTTTTTTATGGTTTGGTTTTCCTTCTTTTTTTTTTTTTTTTTATTTTTCCCTTTTCACAGTCACCTTTACAGGGGAGACTTAAAAATAAGACTGAGAGTTAAATATAACATTGCAATGGCTTTCTAATATTTGGTTGCTAAACCAAATAATATAGGGAAAGTTGTGTCTGGAGATAGTGCAAAGAAACAGCAAGGCCATAGAAAAGGGAAAAAATACACGCTTATGCTGAACGATCCTTTTGTTTAGCCCTTTTGAGAAAGACCTCGGTGACCTTAAAAAACCTCCAGCTGCAGCCGGTGAAACTGGGTTAAGGGCCCCAGCAGAGGACCTTGAGAGCCCTCTACAGGCCATCAGTGCCTTATAACCCCAAGGAGACTGATCCTGGTAGCCCTGCTCTGCTCATCTTCATCTGCCTTGATGTGTGGATGAAAGACGTGTTTTATTTGCCATTTATCACAGTGGGGGTTTTGGTGTGCAACAGTAAGCCATCCCTTTAATGATGCATTCAGCTGGCAGCATTGTTCGGCTTAAATAACTACTTGCCAAAAAAGGAAAAGAATTTGTCCTCTCTCTGGGTTTGTTATTTCATTAGGGTTCCTCAAGAGAACTCCAATAAAGGATTTGGGTCTATTAATCACCCTCCACGACCTGCTCAAATAATTAGTCTTTAAAAATGTTTGCTAGCTCCTTAGTAGTACATAATTTGACAGTGCTCGGTGAATCAGACGAGGTTCAGACTTGCTAACCTTTAGAGGTTTGGCCTGTCTGAGCTCATCAGTCTGGACCTCCAATTGAACTGAAAACTGCACTTTTTTCATTCTTTGTGGCAGGTTTATAGTACAGCACTGCTGGACTCCTGCCATGAAGGAAAACTCAAAACATAAATTCTTCATAAGGCAATGGTAGGAGGTGGCACTGAGAAATAATACTCTCATGCTGTCAGAGCTGCTGCGGGGGGAGCAGGGGGAGTGCTCATTCTAAGACAAATGGAGCAACAATTGCTCCTGTTTAACTCCCTAAATGGGTAATCCTAGTTTATGGGGCCCCAGTGGTGGAAATCTTGCTGACATTGCTCTGAGGATTTTTTTTTTGGCAGGGATTATAGTTTCTCAGGAGAGCTATGCAAGTGCTGCACTGGCAATTTCACATGCAGACCCCTTTAAAATAAGTGCAAAGTGCAATTTTCTGTGAAGATACGTATATTGAAATGACAAATTTCATTAACATAGCTAAAATATTTCAAGTTTATTCCACACGTTAGCCGGACAGATGCAACTTCATATTAGAAAATACTAAGTTGCAAGCCTCTCATGCAAAAATATATTTGGCACCACCAGGTATTGCCGTTCACATGCCTTGTTGCTTTTTCTTGGCATTCCCAGTTCCATTGGCCTTGTTTCTGGTAAATTAAGAAAGCAATTACAGATTCCCAGACCACTTTGGGGACATTCCAGGGTTTAGTATTTGGCATTACAGAGAGATACAAGCTGCCCAAGCTAAAGCTGTTAGGAGGATAAGGATTTCATTTTGCTGTATTTTTTGAGATTTAGATTTCTGCTAGAGATTTTGTTCTGACACTGGCCTGAAAATGAAGTTCTTCACATGATTTTGCAAAATGGATTTGAACTAAAATGCCCATTTTCTAATTAGATCCTTGCTCTTTTGGTTTAGTTCATCGCTCTCTTCTTATACTGGACAGACTAAGATGTGCTTCTTGACACTATGTAGTTTGGGTTTGAGAGCAGCTCAACTCTATACTCTTCCTGCAGCTATGTGCAGCACTGCACCTGAGATCATTTTAAATTGGTCAGAGAAAAGCTGGGTGACTAGGACACTAATATTCTGAGCCAGGATCCTTTCAAAGACAAAATTTCAGACAAACAAATTCTAACTATGACTATCATTTTTACTAATGTGAAGTACATGACTGAAAAACTGACAATAGGAATTTAAGTAGAGAAACATTAATCTAGCACAAAACATATGAGTGTTTTGGGGGTAAGAGAGTGTATTTATCTGTATAGGCTCACCCCTTGCTGTCAGAAAAGGAGAAACACAAAATATTTGCAGATGAGAGTCAATCTCTCCAGTCAAATGAATTTATCTCAATTTCCTGAAACAGCTTCACTTGTAACTTATTTATCCTTTCAGCCTCCTCATGCGTAATAGGCAGCACTGGCATTAGTGAGTTATCCTGTTTAATTAAATTGAGAAAGAGTTCCTTAAAGTCAGTAAATTGCAATGTACTATGTTTCAGTATTTCTGCATATGGTATACATGGCATAAAAACCAATTGAAAGATAACTGGACATGCCTGAAACTTCAACAGGAGCCGAATTCATTCAGTTTTGGGCCAGAGTCAAGGGCTTGTAGAAAGCAAACTTTTCATCCAATAGTTCTGTCCTACAGATATAAAGTATACTTTTATTATGGATATTTATAAATAATATAGAAAAAGTGAACTAATCAGTATGCTGCTACAGATCTAGATAACAGGTCTTATAGGCAAATATGAACTCAAAAGTCAATTCTGCTGCATCTACTTGGCAGGAAATGGCAGACTGGATGGTTATATAATGATTGTTTATCTCTTTATTAAAAACCCTGTTAAATTATCTTTGCATACATTTGTGTATTTTTGTACATATAACAGTCATCACAGTATGTTATTAAGAGTATCCAAAGCCAGTTGTCAAAAAATGTCTTCAAACACCATTCTCCAACTGCTTCCATCAGGTTTTAGTGGTGAGAGAATGGAGTTATCATATTTCTTTGTTCTTCATACACTGCTGGAGCTGGCAGGATGCGGGATGAGTCCTGCAGATCCTACTGGTAACTTCAGGATAACTCCTACTTGTTTTAAAGAAATAATCGAGTGTCATGATGTAACTTTTTTTATTTTCTGTTACTCCTAGACTGGGAAACTAACATAAGCAAGTTAGTGTAGCACAGGGGGAAGGAGTCTATTTTAATAAGCATCCATCCCTCCACTGGCCAAGAAACCTAAAATACCAAATACACCAGGCCAGGTTTTGGGGTTTTTTAATACCTGAAAAAAAACCCAAAACATTATTTTTAAAAAGACTCCCAACTCTATAAAAGATTATACCTCTAAAGGGCAAATCAAAATATGGGCCTGCAGCTCCTGTCAGGATCCTTTTAAAAATATTCTTTGTAGTGATCAAGAAGCATTTGATGTAATCTCTTGATGGTTGGTTGTAAAATCTCAGTGTCTGAGGTAGACACAGGAATTATCAGGTAACAGGACACTAAACCTTTACAATATTTTGACTTAGCTCTGTTACTAACAACACTTCAGAAGGTGGACGGGGGGCAAAAAGGAATAACATGAAATCTAATATTTCTCCTTCCATTTACGCAACTTGCTGTTCTTTCCCTGCTTCGAGCTGTGAGAATACAAGCTATTTGCTAATGGTCTGGTTCTCCTTCTAGCTCATGTGAAAGGGCAGACAGATAACGTCAAGTAGCTGCACGGAGATACTGCATGTAGTTTTTAACTCTACTGCTTAATGATATTGGGTTTAATTAAAAAATATGTGATGTCATATTTTCCATGATATTATTGCTTATAAAAGGGCTCTGAATTACACAGTTGTATTGACTATGTCGTGTCCCAGACAAACTATGCTAGCATCGCTCTGTTTACATCTTTTTTAAGCCCCAAATACGCAAGTTTGCAGAATGTCTAACTTTGGAGCACTAAAATTGCCCTGTAAGGATGGAGTACATCTATGAGAGTGGAAATAAGACCGGGAGAAACCAGCTGATGCATTCACTCTCCTTCCACCCAGGACTTTGAAGTTTCCAAAATGTCTATGTACATTCAATGCATATGTGTAGGAAAAGTGAATAAATCATCTCAGAGCTTGAGACTGGTTAAAACAATAGCTATAAAGCAACCAACAAGTAGCATGATTGCAAGAGTTTTTGTTCCCAGATTATCAGGAAGTCTGACCTGATTTCTGCAAACATGGTGATTATTCACAAGCATGGTATTTGTCACCTTGATAGTCTGTGACTGTCCCATAGGCTGTACTTTCTCACTGCACGCTGAAAATGAATCCTGCTGTGACTGCTTTACCTAACACTTGCAGTATTTTTTAGTTCCTTGTTTGTATGACTGAAATAATAAATGAAAACCAGCTAATAATGAGTGAACTTCAAATGGATAATCATTCATACTAAATTACGTTCAGCTGTAGGTTTTCATAAGCATATTAAAATATACTATATGCAGGATCAAATACCTATAGTACATAATACTCCGCAAATGAAACCAATCTAACACTTTTTCAGAAATCTGTTTGCGAGTAATATTTTTAATACTGTGCCAGCTTTAGGCTTTTTATACCTGGGAAATATGAATTATTACAAAGCCAATTTTAAATGTTTATTATCACCAATAAATGCAGTCTCAAGCTAAGCTGCAGCTGTAAACACTTATGATGTAATCTATACCTTTACAATATTCTTTCGCATGTTACTCTTATGTTTCTATGTACCCTAAAACCAAAAACTTTATATTAACCCTACCCAGGGAATCTACATAAATTATTACAGTACTCTTTTGCTTTTATCATTTTAAGATGTTTGCTTAAAAGAAAGCTGAATTTCAATGCACAGTTAATACCATTGCTTCCACTGTGTTTTAGGCAGAAACAAAGACATTTTACTTCCTGCCTGAGAAAATTTTATCTGAATTAATCCCTAATTGGTTATGTTAATAAATGATGTATTGCTTTTTCATCTTACTTTAAGTATTAAAGTATAACGTTCTTTTTTTCCCTGAAACATAAATATATATTATTAAAATCAAAATACACTCAAGAGTTAATTTTAAATGAACTTTCATGAGAAAGTTCATCAGAAAAGCTCTGGTTGGTTCTGAATTATTTTTCTTCTTGATTTGTGTCAAAACCAAATCTTCTGTGAGTAAAATATAGTGGAACCTCTTCCATCTGGAAGGAGCCCTTGAAATGTTTGGTCAACCACTGCTCTAGCTAAGGATGTTCACAGAAAATCTATGACAATTCCAGAGTGACATGTCTCTAGCCAATGGGTCAGAAATCGAGAAGTTTTAGCAGAGATAGTTAATGTCCCATTGCAAAAAAAAAACATGTTGCCATCTTTCTCAAGTAAGTCTTCAGGATTGCAAAAGACAGAATCACAGGTCAGTAAATCCTTCATTGTTCTAGCAAAGAAGTGCTCAGTCTTTATTAAATTTTGGCTGCTAAAATGATGTGCAATGTAGAGGACAGAAGGGTTAAGAAAGCACTGACTCCATTTTCTTACTCCCAACACTGTCATCCAAAGCATCATATGTTTCTAAAAAGGTCCATGGGAGATTCTGTGTGGTTATAAAGCCCTGCCTTATTCATGTAATGGGCTCACCCAGCTCTCAACGTGCCCAAAATGTGTTAAGTTTAAAAAACTTCTGAAAGGTCTACAAATTGCAGAGTGTGACAAAAGCTGTCATTTTGAAAAGTAGTCTCCCAAAACATCTGATAAATCATGCAGAAGGAGAAGATTCAGGTGCAAATAATAATTCTCTTGTTCTTATCATGATTTTTTACTCTTAAAAATGTATTTCCCCTCAATTTCCATAAACTCAAGGAGTCTTTTCTAGGAAACTAAGAAGAGAGAATTGTTTTTAAATAACATGATAGCATTAGCCTTTGTCTCTATTTATTTATAATTTAACTCAATAAGACACAGTCCTTTCTAGTCCTTCTGGCCTTCAGTAGCTATTAAATTGACTACAAAGTGCTGACCAGAACTGTGGCACATTATCTCCATGCCACCTCATTCCTGTGGAAACCTATATAAACACAGGACTTCTGCTAAACAAAGTCAAACTTAAAAAGCATAAAGATGAGCAATACTGATACATTTACAGTAGTATTAAGAACTGATTTTCTTAGGTACTGCTTTTTCTTGCCCAGGCTGTGTGTAAATTGAGGATGTGGCAAGTGCAGTGAGTGTGGATAAGTAAAGTGGTTTCCTTAGAAACAATAAAAGCAGAAACTATAAAGCAGAATATCCTCCCAACTGATGTGACTTTTTAATGGTACTGATAACAAAGAGAACAGACGTAAGTAGCCTCACTGTCTGCGCACAGCACACAGCATAGTTCCCCAAATAGCTGAATTGCTTTCCATATATGATCATAAAATTTAGATAGAATCTCACAGGGCTGCCATTAAGGAAGAGGGTACAACTATGACGTTCCAATATTAGTAGTATGAGCTAAATATAGCAGCCAGCATTTCTGGTGCCCACTTATGCTCATTACTTCTTTGATTAGTAATTCATCTCCCTTTTCCATGTGAATAGCTAGCTCATGTGTCTTGGAAAGATGTAACCACTGCAACAAGTATGCTTCTAGCAAATCGAGGTTAGAGCTCATACCAATAAGCTATTCTTCTGTCAACTTTTTAAAAAACAGGAGCCCAAATTAGGCATACACGCAAGCAATTCCTGAAAGCCCTGATTGTCCAACAGCACTTCAGCTGGAAGACAGGGAGGGAAAAAGAGAAAGTTTACATTTATGTAGAAATCAATTTGGTGAAAAAGCTTCAAGTCCATCTCTGGATGTCAGGAAATAAGGGACCAAAAGCAGTCATGCATTGTCCTTGGTGGGCAATAAGTAATGTTTTGTTTCTCGTTAATGGGTGTAAATGCACTGTCTTCAGATTACTGAGTTGGTTTTATGACTGCTCTATGTCTCTGCAAACACGTGTACTATTCAGGGCATGGTGAGTATTTGTGATCTGTTTTACAGACCTTCATAATGTAAAAAATACAAACTGTCAGCTGAAAGCAAATAATTGTGTAGAAATACTGATCACTGAGAAAAAGTGACGTACTATTTCTTAGGTTTTACTGTTTTCTAAAACCATTTTTCAACTCTTTAAAACTGACATGCAAAGTTGCATGTTTAGAAAAGTAACTAGGAGGCAACAGGCTTGATCTCTGCCAAAACCTTTGACTCAGTCAGTGCACAGAAACTGCAGAGGCTGGGATTGCCATGGAGTTTTTCTCTCTGTAATATAGCAGACACCTGCATTCACCGGCAATGCTCTCAATGCGTATTATTAAGATGATGCTTAGTTCTAAGAGAGTTGTGGGAGATACAAAATCAAAAAAAAGTGTTAAGACCCAAGAATCTTACCAGCACAGATCCATATCCTAGATTTGCTTGTAGAGATTAGCTACAAAACAAAATAAATTAAAATTAAGAAGTTTATAAAAATTATCAAGGTGTTTTCCAACATGCCATTTATTTTCCAAAGCACAAGTGTTCAAAGGGAAAAAGAATTGGCCTGGAAAAGTTTAGGTCTTTATTTTTTGTCTTTTCTAGTATATTTAAGGATTGTTTCTCAAGGCACCTGTGTGAGTGCAAACTTTGAGGCAGCCAACACAAATATCTTTGATTCTGGAATTACTTTTCATTCCTAATCTTTGGCAACTGACAATTTCTGGGCCTTTAGTCCATCTTTTCTCCAAATTTCTCTCTTATTTTCTTTTTCTTCTTCTAAAATTATTTCCTTCCTTTATGTTTTTCATTCCATAATATATGCCACACACTCTTTTAAAAATATTTTCATTTTTTATGATGTTTTCTTCTTCTTTTGCTTGCAGTGCTTATGAAATCACAATGTCTGCTTTTATGCACATGTGCAGTGTTGCACATCTCCATCTGCACACATGCTCCCTTCTGTCAAACACCAGTTTTTGAATCTGATCTCCTATTACAAATAAATTTCATGGAATGACACAGAGTGCATTAAAACCTTGAGAAGTGTTTAAGAAGCACAGCATCCAATAAGTAACAATAATGCTTTATAAGTGTTTGAAGAAGATATTTTGAATACTGACCCTTTAGTGGACAAGAGACAACCTATGAGAGACAAGAACCACATGAAAATAAGTTTTGTTCAAGCTCTTAGTTAGGAAAACCTTCTTTGTTTATTGTTTCTTTATTTCCTCCTACTGCTGTATATTGAGTCAGGTCAGGCAGGAATGGTAATATATGACAAGGTAACTATTATGGTAGAAATACTATCATTCATATACACACAAGACAAACATGGCTGCAAAAGGCAACTATATAAACATTTGTCTTTCTGATGCTTCTTGATGAAACTGAGTTTTAAGAGCTTTAAATAGATTTCAATGATTATTTTCTGTCTATGAGTTAAAATCTTTCTTTCTTTGACCTTGAACTCATACTCCTCCTTCATCTTTCATTGATAATGGTTCCATTGTTATCTCAGCTTTCCAAAATTAAATCTTGCTATTTTTCCCTCATTTCTTGTTTGTTGAGCACCATAATAATTACCTTTAACAACTGGCAAATCTATACTCTATGGGTAAGAAAGAGAGAAAAAAAATCAGATTCTGCTGTACTAGTACACAAAATATTACTCATTTCTTGCCTGTGTAGTTTTTCGTGTTCTCCAAACACAAAGCAAACTTGAAATAGCACAATAGTTTCAGGAGGGAATAAAATTAATCGAAACGATGTTCTGTGGTTATTAAGAAATAGGTTACCTTAGTAATTTGAAAACAGGTTTTTTTGAGGTGTGTAGCTTAGGCTGTCTGTATGGCTACACTTGGTCTTAAATACCATTAGTACAGGGCAATTTACTACGGAGCAGGAAGTTTGCAAGGCCCATTCACTCAATGTAAGCAATCTTTGGCCAAGGTATGTGCTATACAGAGACACAGTGTTGCAGTTACCTCTGACTTCTGCTGAACGAGACCCTTCAAACTGCATTTTCTCTTTCCCCCAACTCACCAGATCACACTTTCTTGATAGGTGATTTGAAGATAATATGTAATTTATTTTTATAGTTGTATATTAAGGGTTAGTGGGTTGTTCTGCACAGATGGATTTTATTCTACCAGCTTTTAGACTGTTTCATCAAAAAGTTTAAAGGTACCTTGTTCTGTTTCCAAAGTGTATAACAGAAGCAAACCATAACTGCTACAAGTAAGGTAAGCTTTCTTTTTGAAGCATAAAAGAGCTTTTCTTCACAGCTGTTATAATGGGAGAATCTAATTTGTGTGTGTGTGTATGAATGATAGGAAAATTTCTGAAACATGTTTGTATCCAGAGATAGTTATAGCACAGTTTACATCCATAAATAACACAGGTTTTCTGCTGTCTTTTATATTCTGGTTTCACTCAAGCCTTGTAACAGGTTTAACATTATCAAAAACCATATTCCTATAGCTGTTTATTATACGTATATGAAATGCCTTTGTGTATGCTACCCCAAAAACACCGCTTTACCAGATACTGTTGCACGCACCATGATTGATTCTGCCAAAATCCTGGAAAAACTTACAGTTCGATATGCTTAGGAAAGGGCAAAATATGGATGAAAATCTGTTTGTAAAAATAAATCTGTTATGTTTTAGGAGCTAGTTCGAGTCAGTGCAGTACAGTGAGGAGTATGATATGGCTGCACTTGTCCATCAGTTCCTTAGGAAAGAAATTAAGAAGCCACAATTTAATCCACTTTCTCTTTGCTTTTGGGACTCATTTGGTGCTGCCAATCATACACATCAATCCTATCTCAGCTCTGTAGAGCAAGGAACTGAGAAAGTTGCTTGCATTTTACACTTCATTTCTACAGAGCAGGCAAATGCATGCTTCCGGAAGGCAAGATCTAACTCATTTAAGTAGACATAAATTTAAAAGGTCAGATCCTTGCTTCCTTCTGTGCCCCTGTGTAGCTAAATCTATTCTGTAGTTTTTACCTTCACTCTGCGTGTGTGCATGCATGCATGTCAAACTTCAACAGCCTGATTAAATTAGAAGTGGCTTTCAAATATATACTTCTGAGCAAGAATGTCAACATAACTAAGGATAGGTAATTTTAGCCTTAAATCAAATTTATTTGCTTGATCTTTTCACTACTCTACTTTACCTTTTAGTCTATCGTCACTGTAACCAAAATTCCCATGTTGCATGTTGCAAGAGCATACATCCTCTCCACTGATGCTTATGAAATTCTGAAGTAACTCATTGAATTTGCATCTAGGTTAATAGGGAAGGCAATCCTTATGTCAGCAACTCTAATGAAAATTATGTTTTCTGAGTATGGTTACACAAACTAACTAGTGGTTACATGAACACACCATTGATTTGTGCTAGAGCCACACTTGACAAGATTTTCCTCCCTGGAAGTGATCCAATGAAAAGTTCAATACCTGACAGGTTTTGGGAGGTTGGGGAAGGTGGTGTCATCTAGACCACTAGGTTTTAATCTAAGAAATTATGTACTTCAGCGATGCCTAGGTTCTTTTACAGGGAGAGCCTTGCAAAAAAAAAACCCAAACAAAACAACCAGACCAAAGCTGCATAACTAATAGCATTATTTCAAGTAATTTGCTTTTGCCAAATATCGCATTTGTCCTACAGAGCAACCGGAGAACTGCACATGGAGAATAGGTGGATAAGGAAATTTCAAACTACTTAATCTATTATACTCACTGGTGTCCTGATGAAAATCAGAACTCTTGTAGCTTCAGAGTGAATAAGGTGGGAAGTGAGAGAAATTTTTAAACTGTGTTAATTTACTGTAATATGAAGAAGAAAACATTTAAATAATCATGTTACATAACTGACATTTTAAATAAACAGCTTGTTGTTAACAGCCTGGCAAGTGTCTTCAAACTGAGGATGACAGTGCTAATGTGAGGGTGGGAGAATCACCTCTCACATATTCTTGTTCTGAATACTGGAAATGGGATTCATCTTACCTAACTTTAGGCCTCTGCCTGCTTGGGGTAGGCTTCAGCTCCAGATCCAGACATGCAAGCAGGTGTAAGTTCAGTGTCTAAATGACTAAGTTATATTCTTTGCTAATCTGGTCAACTCAGTCACTGCAGTACAGGGAGCTACTGAGATGGTCAGAAGTGGGTGACTATTTTTGACAGAGCTGAGTAGCTTTCTTACTTCTGCTAGCTATATTGGCTAGATGTGATATTCAACTGTTTCATAACCTTCGGCTTAGCGCCATCTGAGATTCCCCAGATGTCCAATATGTCAGCTGAAGGCTCTGTAGAATGGAGCCTATACAAGACCCACACCCTCTTCTCACAGCAGTTGGAGTCCATGCTGGGTACCCCGGGACGTATGAGATAACATGTATGTTAGGTGACTGAGTTACACCCTCATTGATTGTAGTAGAAATTTTAAAATCTGGCTCACAGCCATCTTCCTGTACATATGTAAATGTAGTGTCAGTCTGTCTCAACTTGGACGTTTAATGCTGTTTAAGTTGCCCAAGCAATTTCTAGCTATGCTCTAGCTCCTACTACAGAAGTGCCTGGATTCTATTTAGGCCACCAGGTGTATTCACCAGCTTTGCACACATCTGTAATACTGAAGGCAAGTAATTGCACTAAATACATATGTTTAGCCAGCTGAAGCCTGCCTTCAGCTTCTAATCTAAGCTAGTTTTTAAATTACCTTTCCAGACAGCAGAAAGGTATAGATACTTCTGTGGGTTTACTCATCCTTCTTGAATTGTGACTTCTAAAACTGATTTTCTGCTGAGCATGGTGGATAATAACGCAACTTGCTGAGAGTAAAAGAAACAATTTTCAGGTGGTGAGAGTTTCCAGGAGTGTTAGCATTATTTCACAAATGGATCATCACTGTTATTGACTTAGTCTTTGTCTAAGAGACATCTAAGTACCCCTGTACAAATAATTTACTGACCAGAAACAGAACAAAGACAGTACAGAAAACAAGTGGTAGTAGACATTAGATGTTATTAACATACAGATTGTCAGAAACTGCACCAGAATACATGGCATTTGATCTATGAGTTATGTAGGCTTATCCAGAGAGTCTTTCCTGAGCATAAATTTCTTCAGGGAAAAAAAAAAAAAGTTTATTAAAGGGTCCTTAAGCGATATCATGGTATTTTGCTTTTCTTATTTAGCTTGTGTTATTTGTCTCCCATATTTGTGTGAATAAGGGAAACCCTCTATCTCCAAGATACTTACTTTCAGGTCAAGGGACTGCAGTGTACTCGACCCTTGGCCTTACATAATGCACTATAAATCCTCAGTCTGTTGTCCAGACCTTTGTTTGCTCTGCCTGCATTTCATCATGACAGGAAGTATATAAACTTGAAGCCCAATGGCACCATGCACCCAACAGAGCTTATCACAGCAGATTGAGTACAGACCCTTCAGACTAGAACTTGTTTGTATCCTGAACTGGGGTTTAGGCAGAGCAAGTTCAGGTCTTCTCCAAAAAAAAGACCATGTAAATAAACTTCTTTGCTGATTTTAGACAAGTCTGTAACTAAATTCCACTTGCAGTATAATTTCAAACATCTCAGGGTGGTGTTTCCCTGTGAGGCTTCATAATATGGGTACAGAAGGACTCTGACGGGCTTCATCACTGCTGTTTTGTTACAGGAAGCCTGAATAGCTTTGCACACCATTTCAATACACATGATAGCCAGACACGAGGGCTCTTTGAAAAATAACTTGAGCTGTGAAAGAATGTAACATCTCCAAGGTTGCAAAGCTATTGCATTCTGTTATGATACTATTGTTATATTTTGAATGCAACTTCTGTAGTGTTTTGGAAGACCAATCAGACATGACAGGCCAAAACTTCTGTTTTCCCAGATGTAGGATTCTATGCTACTTCAAATAAAACTGAGAAAATACTTTGCCTTCTGCTTGAATGCCATGCCTTTCTCAATCCCTTAGCTTATTTTGTAAGGTGACATTTATCCAAATCATACAAATCACCTAACAGCTCCTTCTGGTTGGTAGGATTTGGGCCTTTTTGACCTATAGAACTAAACTTTGTACATCACTGCAAATTAATGAAGGTGGGATATATTATATAGCTCTATGGCTTCATTTTAACATGGAAATCTGTCTTTGTATTCAAGTGGACTCATAATCTCATTTTCCTCAGAAAAAAAATCCATTATGTAACTCGAAATCTGGAAAAAAAGGATAATAAAGTGTAAGTGAAGTCCTTTTCAGCTGACGTTTTACTAGAAATTGTAATTCGACAGTTCTATGATCGATGTTTTATTTAAATTTAGTGAAATAAAACTTAATCACACAAAAAGAGCTTTGACAAATACGGTTAATAACATCTTTCCCAATATTTTATCAGGGCACATATTGTACAAAGTTAATGCAAAATAGCTATAACGTGCATTAATCAAAAAAAATGGATTTTAGAATGAGTTAAAATTATTCAGTTAAATTATTATATATTTTTGGCTATCTGATTTTGCCAACTTTTTAAAATGAATGGAACATTTATAACTGTAAATGAGAAAATTATCATCAGAACACATTAAAAAATGAGGAATCGTTATGCTTAACGTGTGTGACTCATTGAAGTGTGGTGAGTGGGAGGTTCTGTGTAGTAACCTGAATTGTACTGAATATAACATTTTTTAGTCTTTTCTGTCTCTCTCTTCAAAGACTCATCAACCAAAGCTCCATGCAGTACACATTAATAGAATTTTAACTATTTTTTTCTGAACCAACCTTATATAATTATTAAAGATGTACAGCCTGTTTTAGAAACAGTAGGATGGAAACCAGCTAGAGGAATGCAAGCCAAGGAACAAAACTGAAACAAGTCTGGCTGCTTTTATGAAAATGATTGCATACTGTAATCGGCATAACTTTTATAGTAGGAACATCTCCCACATGTCAGCCGAAACAGCCTAAATAAATCTTTTCTGTAGTTTTTGGGATTGGGTCCATAAAAGTCAGTGAAATCACAGTATTGCATGCAGATGCGGAAAACTGCTGATCTCAGTGCTCCACGATGTCATTCTTCATCCTGCTTATCCTGACTGAGAGTGTAAGCATAAAAAGTCTTCAAGAGAATCAAACTCCAGAAATACTAATTCCTGCTATAATGAGTAATTGGACCTCTGTCTGATCTCATGGACAGAAAAAGATGATATTATAACACTTAATACTAAGAAAAAAAAAATTTAAAGTATAACAGTCACTTCTACAGAGTTCACAAGAAATGAACAGAGCATGAAGTTAATTAAGCCCTGAAAAAACTTATCCCCAAACCAGAACAAATATAGATTTATTCTTATTGCTCAATCACTCTTTTAACTCCATAAAATTACTTCAGATTTTCCCTTCATCTCTCTTTCCCTATAGATCCATCTTTCCTCCTCAAGAGGAGGAAACTAATATGAATTCTGGAGGCCTGAAAAATTTCACGTATGTTTTGTTCCACTGTACAATGTGCAAATATATTTTTGTTATGTTACTCTTTGCAACATGTTCATCAATAATAACAAGCATGGGAATTTCATGCTGTACTTATTGCTAGATGTTATTTTATTTTAAAAGTTTGAGCTAGCTAAGCAAGAAGAGGAGCAATCCTATCCAACAAACATTGGCAAGTATTGACTTATTTATGTGAACTGAATTGTTACAGAAAATGTACTGTGATTTGTATGGATCTGTTTGAAAAAAAATCTGTATTTCCTACAAAAAACACAACCTGGGAAATTTACTACACAAAGGAATCATAGTTCCTTCTTGATACTCTCGGATTCAGGGCTTTGCCCACAACTTCTCGCTGTAATATGTCACAGTGCAGATAGGCAGGTCTAAGTCACTCAGCGTGATTTCATTACATGACTGAAGAAAAGGTCAAATCAAATGAAAGTTTGGTAGGACTGGGAAGCAGATGGGTAAAAAAGGAAACAGAACTAGTTAGGTCTTATTTAAAACAGTTGCTGTGATGTGTCTTACCTTCAGGACTTTTGGACACTGCTCTAGTTCCCTAAGTGACCTGCAGCTCTATATACAACAATAACACCTCCATTCCCAAAGACTACCTGCAAAAATTGAACAATGAGAATTTTCTGAGATACTTTGTTCACATCACATATAAATCTGTGTGTGCATATAAAAGAAGAAGGAATCTAAAAAGATAAATCATGAAACATCCATTTGAACCACCCTTTCACTGGATGTAACCACTGGAATAACTAGTCACCTCTAGACAGCAGTTAGTTAGACAAAAATAGAAATATGAGACTAATAGAAAGAGATTTCCAAAAGAAAATTGTCTGAAGGGCAAACTAGCATCCTAGAGGAAAAGGGCAACAGGAAATAGAATGACAAAGTTATAAGGATAATCTACAACTGAAAGAGAGATCATAATTCTTTCAATCTCCCTCGACTTCCTTGATTTTGATTGTGGCCTCAGGGCATGACTACAACATATACAGTAAATAATAAACAATGCAATAGGTCCTAGAGGCATTCTCTATTTCAGTGGAGTTCTTGACCTATGAACATCCTGGAAATAGCTTTTTTGGCACTGTCATAAATAAATTGGTCCATTTGTTACTTGAAGGGTCTGTTCTGGCAAGATTTTTCAGAACGTAAAATAGTCCATGGCTGCTGACAGATATTGAACACGTCCTTTTGCATGCAATGAAAAGATGCCAAAGAAGCTGAATGAACTGAAAAAAAGAAATATAATAAATAAAAAAAAAAAATAAAAAATTTGCATATTTATATTCTTTACTCATTTTAAGTTTAGAACAAAGATTCAAGCCTGCTATATTTGTAATATAGGAGTTATGAGGTGGTCAGGTCTGCAAAAATGTTGCCTTCCTAAAAATAAAATTAAGAAACAAATTCATAATCTTCCTAAAACTCAAGTATTTGCATAAATTGAAATGCCACAATATTTTATTGTATAAATATTGCAATACAGAGTTTTTACTAGAAAGGAAGGAAGCTTTCTTATTAGAGTGACTCTCTAGAGTCAGAAGTGCTAGGACTATAGAATATAAGATCACAAAGGTGTTTGAATGTTTTGCACCACACTAAGGAGTTCTGATGTTGGATTCCTAAAAAAGCAAACAAAGCAACTTCACACATCAGTGTTTCGTAACTGGTGACCAATACCATGGTAATTGTTTTTTAGCCTACATACAGACTCCTTCAGGTACTAGAAAATCTTAGTTCCCTGATGCATAATAGACCAAATTAAACAGGAAAACCAACAATTCTAATCAGAAGTTGTATCTTTCCTGGTTGTACTTTTATAGAATCAGAGAGCAACAAAAACAAATCTTTCAAGCTGGAGAGTTTCCTGTATCTGAAATAGTCATCCAGTAGTAAAAGAGGTGAATATTGTCCCAGAAATATCTATATTTTAAAGCAGTTAATGTAGTTCAAGTGGAAAGCAACCTGTAAGAATTCTTCTGATTTAAAGAATTAGATATCCTTGCCCAGAATCTTATATGACTTTCACCTGTGTATGCGCTACTTCACCAAAAATGCCACATTGGTTACCAAAATAACCAATGCAGGCTGCATTAAAGCTGGAGATCCAATAAACCCCCAAAATCCCAGACATCTGATAGCCCACCTGAGCATTTATTAAAAAAATCCACAAAGTTCAAGGTCTTCTGTGGTTGATGTGATAGGGTTTTCAGTCAACCAAGTGAAAAATTCAGGACCTTGTACAGAAGAAAGTAAGTCTGTTTACATGTTTTTTAATGGAAAGTTGTGTCAAAATCAAAATTCACTGATATTTACTTGTACTGTGAGAATGCCAATTTCAGTGCGTTTCTGACAGATAGTTTAAATCCACTTCAAGATAGAAATATGATTATGTTCACCTGTCTACCCAAGCAGTGTCTGTTTCCCTTTTAAACCTCGTGTGATTTCCAAGCACTGGAGGTTTTCACCTACATAGTAATATTACTTTTTCCATGACTAGGAATCCAACTTGCTTCTCACTTCCAGAAGTGAAAGTTTATGTTTCCTCCTTTGACTAAGATGTACCGCTTCTCTATTTACATATTTCTGTAGGTGGGTCTGGCCTTTTTATCCAATCTGGTTGCCATAAGAGCTCAAAAATCACCAGTGCGATTTTTTTTTTGCTTCACTGTACTCACAGTACAGCAAAGTGCCCAAATACAAGGTAAAATTACATAATATGACAATTCTTTTGGAAACCTAGCAGTAAGAACATGCTGTTAGTAGAACTGATGAAGTTGTTCAGAAACATCCCTTCAAAACTTCTCCTGAAACTCTTAGATTCAATAAAATTAGAACATTTGCAATGTAGTTCAGCTTCACCAAGTACCTGTCAAGTCTCTTACTCAGCCCTGCAGCAGTTTAGTTCAGGGTCAGAAATCCCAGAGTTGCCATTGTAAGTGCCATTTGGAATGGAAAAGATATAAATAAAACATGGGAGGAGGTAGGGGTGGTGGTAGTGAGGGAAAGTCGTTTTTCTTTTCTGTGTATTCTTTATCACCCTGCACAGGTGATCATACTGCCGCAGCAACCTTGCTTGTGCCACACAGTCTAGGGTTAAATAAATGTGTTCTTTATAGTAGTAGGTCAGATTGCAAATATGAAATTGCATTCATCATGTAATTAGGAAAGTTAGTATACAGCACAAGCTGAGTGTGAATGCTACACCTGAACCCAGGTTGAGGGTACTCAAGCCGTAATTGACCTACCACTGGTATCAGTAAGTTGAGACAATATTTGGTGACTAGATAAGAACCCAGAATCCCTGGCAGGCCTATTCTTCACAATCAAAATGTTTACCATTATGGGAATTCACTAAACTATAATTGTTTTTCCTGCAGTTTCCCATGCCAGGTATATGTTCAAAGCTGATTCATTTTGATGTTTCTGCAAAAAATGGTTTGGTCATTTCTAAGAATGATAGCAGAGCAGTGTATATGTATTGGCTGCTCTGAAAGCCTCTTGCGTCTTTCAGAAGTCCAGGGAGCTGAAATACACCTTCACTTGACATGAGATACACAAAATAGAGAGAGAAGAGGAAATGAGAGGAAAAGAACAACAAAGGGAAAAAAGTTAAATAAATCTGCTCCCATCAAGCTATTTCTTTCTGTGTGTGATATTCAGGAGAGTAACTTCCAAGAATCTCTGGCAGAAATTTATCAGACATTACTCTGAATACTGTATTTCAGGAGGAAAAGAAAATAAGCCTACAAACTGCACCTGGTATTCATGAAGTTGTCTCATCCCATTGTCTTCATTTAACAGAAGTAAATTTGTTTGACATCTTCCAGTTAGTAATAGTGCCTTGATTTCATATGCCATTGGCATATTAGCTCATTACTTAATTGGCTAATAAACAGGTATATTCAATAACCATGTAGGACTGTGCCAAACTGCCAATCTTTTTCTACAAACATATGCTGGCAATTAATAATGATGATTTACAAAGATCTATTACAAGCAGTTTTAGGTTGCTATGAATTTATATAGGACAAGAAAACACATTCAGGTTTTCAAGGTATTCTATGTCTAAGAGGGAAGAAAAGCAAAGTGGCTGGCATAGCACAGGTGCTTTCCCTTATCAAATGGAGAGGGCAGTGAAGAAAACAAGCAAACACAAGAAGATCTGTCCACCTTTGCGAGATATTGAGCCATAGGGATTCTCTGATAACACTGATAAAAGACTGCATTAGCACAGCCAGAAAATCCAAGCAGATAATCAAATGACAGTGAAAATTGTAGGGTGGACAAATTTAGTTCAACAGGGAGTCTTTATTCAGAGAAGCTGATACTGCAGTGTCCTGACGTAGTTCAGCAGGCTGCAGAGAGGCCGGCATGTGGTTCCATGAGAACAATAGCTATTGACTACAGATGGGCACTTCCTCTCCAAAAACACTCCTTGCAGCTTGCTGGCGGGGAGGGATACGCAGACATACGCTCCAATCTCCATGGCAACCACTTGCTTCAGTGTGACATCAAGCCCAGATCAAAACTCCATAGGCGTCAGATAGTACATGCTGTTTCTTTCCTTGAATTAATAATATTGATTTAAAAGGCAGGTTCCATTAACTGTTTCTTCTCTATGCTGGGGATAATTACTGTCTGTCATGCCTGTATTATTCTGGTTACTTGAAAACAGGAAGAGCAGCATCGAGTTAAATAATTCATGCTGTGCTGCTGCTCACTCTGTTGTTAGAAGCAGTTATTGCTAACTGGGCACGGTAATTTCAGCACAGGGGTGATAGGATTACAAAATGTCTAATTGCTCTCTCGTGATAAGATTACTTTTCTGAAAATGCTTTAATTCTTCCAAGCAGAGGCAAACAATAGAGACAAGTGACCAAACAATAACAGCTTGCATGTGTACTGCTGAGATTTTCTTTCTGAAAACAGTGAAAACTGCAATTGAGGCTTCACTCCTCTTTATCCCTCCTCTTCCCCTCTCAAAGCAAGCAGTGTGAAGAACACTTTTTCAAAAGCGAACACTCAAGCATGAGAGACTGGTGATGAGGGAGTTCCTTATACTACTCTTTAGGAGCAACCCCTCAGTCAATTATATGATGTTAGTAGGCTCTGCGGGGCTTCCCAGTTAAATCTTCCAAAGCTGCAATGTCAGTAGTCATGACACAGTGTCGCAGGGTGGGCTTGCTTGTAAAATTGGAGGAAAAAGGATAGAAATCCCCAGGTTTCTGTGGTGCATGCGGAGTGCCTGAAGGCGAAAAGCCTGAACAAACCAGGACAGTGCCACTTTTTTAATGAGGGCTAGGGAGGAGTAATTTTTTACTATGTAGGCAGAAATATTTTTGGCATCTGAACAAGCTCTTCTGATCACAAAGGAAAGATACTGCTTTGGGGATATATTAGGAGACTGGATGTGTGATAGCGTTCAAGAATGTCAAAATGGCACTGAGTCACCTGGACAGTATGTCATCTATTGCCTGAGCTCACTATGAGAAGTGTTGATTTGCGGGCTTATTTGGAAATCTTGAAGCAGAACGGATTTCATGAAGGGACTGAGGGACCCTCTAATTCTGAACTCATAATGGTGAAAAATGTGTACACCTGATGAACCTCCACACCAGACTAGGTTCCTACAGAACTCAGGTTTTTACAGGATTAGATAGTTTAAAAAGGCAAGAACAGATGTACCACTTCAGACCAAGAATTCGCCTAATCCAATAAACTGTTCTCAGTACCCATAAGCCTATGACAGGAGAATGGACGAAGAGGGCAAGAACAGGTAACTAAGTGCAAGAATAGGGAGATAACAGCATTTCCCCCATTTTTTTCCCATATCTGTCTGCTTTCTGTACATGGGGATCTGTCAAACATGACACACTTAGTCTATTCAGAAATTTCCAGAGGATGTTTCTTCTTTTTGTACTACTTCCCCTCAAAGCAAGTGCATGTTTTCATTCTCAGCATCCTTTGGAAAGAAGTTGAATAGATCTAATACTTATTTTTAACGAAAGCTATTTTCTTTGTTTTGTTTTGAAACTGGCACCTACTAAATTTATGCAAGAGCCTCTGGTTTCTGAACAGGCAGTGAAGTCTCAGTGTCTGTTACACCCTTTATATGTAACTCAGAGTGGAGTGAGAGAAGGCAGTCTGGATTGCTGCCTGAGTTGTGATGGATATTTGATCCCATGTGTCTGCATGTAGGAGAAGTTTAGATGGATAGAATCAGTTTGTATCTTCCAGTACATTGAGCAATAGGATTAGTCAGAAAAGTTCCTTTATCACAGACATTAGTGATCAGCCTTCACCATGGAATTTGTCATGGTGAATATCACCATGACATTCTTTCAGATATCCTCAAGCTATTGTGTAATGCAGGGAGTTGGGCATTTTTGTAAGAGTCTGTAAGAACAAAACCTAGCATTTGGGATATCAGTCAAAAAGACTAAGAATACAAGAAATTATAATGAATTTTTTTCACTTTTTTCCCTCTATGAGAGTATTGAAAAGCTGGACAACTGAATCTAATGATGTCTTGTCTAAATTCAAAAACTGTTTTAGTTAAAGGATTAACCTATGAAGCGTGATACTAACATGACTGGGATAGTGGGGACTTTTTGTTTATGTAAAAAACAAAGATCCAAAATTGGTCAACCTTAACTGTGGAGAGACATGACCATTTAAAGAATCAGGTTGTGCTGAAACACTGGATGCCACGTCTATATTAAAGGGATTCCAGGTAGCCTTCAGTCTGTATTTCATGTGTGGCATGGACTCACTGCACATGTGGTGTATATCACCTGCAGTGGTGATTCCCCCCAGCCACATGTAGCACGAGAAACACTTCTGAGGTGTTTCACATCACACCTACTACACACTGGCAGCTGCGAGCCATAGCCATCTTTCAGACTCGGGATTAGGGTCTGGGCACTGTGAGGGGCTGTTGTTTTCTTCATAACTCAGAGCAATTGGCATTTCTAAAAATGGATTGTTGAAATGTGCTAGTCATAACATTCTGTTCTCTCCAACTTCATGAAGCACATGCTTAGTTCAGCCATTCTGCCTAAATGATTTTTACTGTGGAGTTCTCAGTGTCTTTACTTCAGCTTTCTGTCAGGTACTGACGAAGTCCAAGTGACTTTGGAACTAAAAATTAGAATCACCATAGCCAAGTTCAAGGAAAGGATAAAGATATTAAATATTGTTTTCTCTTATGTGTACACTTACACATGTATGTGTGTGCCTATATATATTTTGTATATATATATATATTTGGAAACTGAACTCTGTGATCCTCATAGGTCTCTTCCAACTCAAGGTATTCTATGATCAATGAGATATATATATATACAGACATACACAACTAATAAGAATTTTTCCATTTCTATTTTTCTATTCTTTAACACCCCATACCCTCTGTATGCACTATCGCTATATTGTACATACAGGACAGACCCCAGGCCTAATGTAATGTGCGCTATGCAAACTTGAGAAAAGAAAATCATCTACCAAGAGAACAGATAAAATATAAAAATGCAGATGAAAATGGAAGCAATGAGAAAATATTCATAACTTTTAAAGACGGTTTAAAGATTTATGTACCAGCTAACAACCAGAAATACAAGACAGTGTAGCACTTCCATACAAGTAAGCAGTCTAAAGGGTGCAATGCAATATGAAAACGAATGAAGCTGCTCATTTGAAAATGCATGCATGTGGAGGAACACATCTGTGAGAATAGTGAGGGAGGTGATGCTAAGTCTAGAGGTGAAATTTTTAAACCTGCTTTCTTGTGAAATTTGCACCATTAGAATAAAGTGGTCCAAATGTTATCCTAAGATACATCCAGTATTAGAAGTCATGAAAAGAGCTTTTTCCCTTGCACAGGATAACGTAGCTCAAGAGCTGACTGCACTGTCAGTCATCAGACAACAGTGTTGTAGCCAAAACAGTTATAGGCATGAGACAAGGATAGGTTTTGTAAGAAGTAGTGGTATCTTTTATCAGGTAGCTTGACATAACAGGAAGCAATGGACAAGTTTCTGAGGGTAAAAGCTTTTCAGAGAAGGAGAACGGTCTTTATCGTCTTTATTCATGTGGTGTAGAGTTCCTGGTTTTATGGCACTTATAATTGCAGGCAATTAACTTATGAAATATTGTTTAAATAATGCTGATTAATAACATATTATAACAATATTAGCATAATAATATTATCATTGCCTAAAGTTATGTGATCTGCAGTAAAAGACCCAGCATATAGGAGAGTGGTTGAACCTCAGTAGGATTATACAGACAAAAAAAAAATGGAGATAAGAACCTGAAACAAAAAACCTTGGATATCCCTTCAAATTTGGACTGCTTTCTGCTCAGGTGTGTCAAGATTGATACAAAAATTATGTTTTGGTTCTCTGCAATACGGAATCTGACTACAGTTAGAAGAAAAGATCCTCACAACTGTTTATTTTTAATGTGTATTTTGACACTGATTTTCTGAGGCACGTACAGTTTAACTTCTTGTGCATTTTTTTTTTGTCAGACAGCAGTTACTACATTTTGTATTATTGATCAATTTTCAGCAAATTAGAAAGAGAAGTTGAACTCTCAAAGATAATAAAATTTCTGCAAGTTTCATGAAGAATATTGTCTGGTTAAAAAGGAAAATGCCAGGAAGGGAAAGAAAGGCAGAATTCTTCTGTTATACGTCTTATTTTGGCAGCAGAATGCATATACCTACTGGCTGGTCAGCCAAGTATACTTACTGGCAAACAGAAACATGCACAGCTTTGGGTAGTCACAGCTAATGACTAATTTCATCTGTTATGTGGTTCATGGAACAACCTACTCTTAGAGCCTTATATTCAGAATTGTTGCAATACAAAAAAATGGGGAAAATTGTCAGTAAAGAAATGCTGAATACGTGTTATTCTCCACTTTCTGTCTGATTTGGTTTCACTTTACAAATACCCTTTCTAACACATGAGAGCTCCTGAAAGCAGTTTTATGTAGCATGATATCCTACCAAGCACAGTGCCAAAATGCCACAGGGGTATATCCAAATTTTAATATTCACAATTTTTATTAAGCTATAAACCAAGGCTCGGCATCACTGGAGCGTAAAAACAACAACCATGCTTTGCCTTCACTTTCTGGTTTAGGACACTGTAGAGTTCTCGAAGACTGAGGTATCAAAAGAAGCAGCTGAGAGTACAGCTGCCTGATGTTGGAAGCTGATCTGAAATCTGTGTACAACCCTCACAGTGCTCCTGCCCTGCCCCCACCTCCCATGATAGCACTGTACCACCAAGCAATCAGGCACCACAAAGACTGATCTGCTAAAAATCAAACATTTTCCAGTGGGTTTGGCTTTTAATAGGATAAAATCCATAATCTGGATGATCACAGTGAAGAATTTGTGAGTTCTTATTCTGGGGCAAAGGAAGAGTAGGACTTTGCTCCTTTCAGTGTCAACCCAGCCTTAGCTGACGAAACTATGGCTCTTGAGATAATTCAGAAAACCACTTTTTGCTCTGTTTGGTCTTAGCACTTTGCTGAAGAAACACCTTGCAAAGATAGGACTGCAGAAAACGCGCTAAGAAAGTATACCCACCCTGATTTTCAATCAGCCTAGAATCTGCATCATATTCCCTGTACTCTGAAGGGGCTGAAGTGGCCCCTGAGCTCTGAAGGGGCATTCAGCTAGGCAGAACATTTTATTAGTATGTGAGAAAGAGACTTATATGGGAAGGGCGATCCTTTCCTAGACAAAAAAAAAAAAAAATAAAAATAGAGTGAATACAGGTTCACAAATAGCTACAGCAGACAGGTGAGTTGATTTTGTACAGATTTTTTGTTATGGACAGCAATCTGGTCCAAATACTTCCTTAAAATGAGCTAGAAAGTGTGCTGAGCCTTGGCACAATGTAAAAAACAATTGTTAATCCTAAAATTTTAGCACTCGCCTGGCCATATTGACTATTCTCTTATAACTTAGTATTTACTGTTGCATATATGAATTCTAACACTGCAATAATAAATCCTGGCACTATAAATAAACCGACTCCCAAACCCTGACTTCTTAAAAGCACAGTTCTATTCTGAGATGGAACAATATGTTGTCCTTGGAAACCTATTTTAAAGCTTTTCTTTCAGTACAGGTTTTCTTCATTCAATGTTTCATTACAGGAATGCAAGCTATTAATGACAGTGGCAGCAAGGGCACAGAAGGGGTTTTTTTGCACAGGTTTTTTTGTTTGTTAATTTGGTTTTTGCACATTTAAACATCATTGAATGCCAGCAATTTCATCTGAAGGACAAGAAGAGTCTTCAACTCCTCACACAAAGTGTTAGGAAATTGTGTTTACAGCACGTACCTGTCTGCCCACTCATCCTTTACTTTTCCTGTCTTTAATCAGACCTTGCTGTTACTGAGTAACAGTTTTCCTGCTGCAGAAATAAAAAAAATAATTAAAAAAAAAGCCAAAACAGACAAAGAAGCCCTACTGTAAATTATTAGTACTCCGGGATACTCAGGTAATACAATTTCCGTTTAAAGTCATATTACATCCCATTCTTCAAACAGCGCAAGGAATAAGGGAGGAAAAGCCCCACATTTTTAGAGTAAATCCCTTTTAGGTATCACAGTTGTGTGAACATGACCAGGAAGTGTACACCATAGAGGTTCCATAGGGACCTGGCTGATATGCCCCCAGCTGGACGCTTCCAGTAAACCCCAGGGAAATGCCACATTCATGTTAAGCAGGCCGGCAGTCCCTGGAGACTGCCATTCTAGCTCGGATTTCTTCTTAACGAGAAGGGGGAAGGAAGGAAGGGTTCTGAATTATAAAGGCAGAATGGGAAGCCTCTGAAGTGACAAAATGCTGAATTATTCATTGTGCAGTTTCTAATTGTTCTTGAAGTTAGCAGTACCATTTGTAGCTAAATCAGCTCAACTGCTGTTTTCCCTTTCTCTCCCTCCTTCCTTACTACTAGAGAAAGGAGGGAAAAGGAAACATCCCTGAAATGCTGAGGCCAGTCCTGCTGCAGCTCTTGCAGCACAGTGAGCCAGAACTGAGAATCAAATGCACACTAACAACTAAACGTTGCCAGTTACTTATAGGCATATATTACGATCTCAATTCCAGTATTTAGTAGAATTTCTCATCAAAGGTTATAGCAATTGCTGCTCTAGATCAGACCAATCTAACCTGGTGTCATGTTTTTCACAGTTTGTAGCTAGCAGTAAATGCTCCAACAGCAGTGAGAAAGCTGTGCTGGACAATTATGGTCTGTGAGGAAAATATTTTCCTATCCTTCATGAGCTAGCGGCTGGACAATGCCTGTATGTATAGCGATACACATAACATTAAAAGAATTAAGAGAATCACAATTCTGCATGACATTATCCTGATTGACCTGCAGTTCCAGTTTGAATAGGACTGAAGACTTGGTCATAGTGACATCAGACAATGAAAGCTCATTCCATAAATTATGTCTGCAGTTCCTGCATGAGGAAAAATTGGATTTTAAATGTTCTTTTTTGTTTGTTTTGTTTTGTTTTTTACGTATGTCCTATATCAGTAGAAGAGCTAATTAGGGATGTCCACTTGACTGTGTCTTTGTGCAGTAATTTGTAATAATGATATTGTGTGTCATTATTACACTTTCCTTTATCATTTCGCATCTTGAAAACATGCTTTTTTAATCTAAATTAATTATTCCCAATGTTTGAATCCCACATTTCTGTTTTCTTTCCAAATGATTTCTGTCATCTGGCTCTGAATTCCTTCTGGTTTTACTGTAGCCTTTAGAGATCGGAAGATTAGAACTAATTGATTCATGCAATGGCATTATACATGCTAACATGTTGTTTCCTTTTTGACCACCAATGCAGAATGAGCAAAGGTCAATTAATCTGACACCACTGCTTATCCTTCCAACAAATATAGCCTCATTGTTTCCTTGTTCCCCCACATCTGCCTGTCTGTTTTTATACTCAGATTGCAAGGTCTCTCAGGCTAGAGACTTTTTTTTTTATCTGTGTAATGCATGAGCACAGTAGATACCCAATCAGTGTCTGGAGATTCTGCTGCAATACTAATAGTTAATATACAAATGACAAATAATAAAGGGTTCATATTGGGGCCCCAGTTTTGTATTTTTTTAATTTTATTTTTCTCAGAGTGACTTCAGCTAATCTGGAACCTGGTAATGTGTATAAATCAAACTATTTACTGGAATATGCATTACTTAGCATTTATCTTTATGGAATTTCATTTGCCATCAAGATACACTTCTAATTCATTAGATTCCCTTAATCTATTAAATACAAAGTCTCAGATAGATCTTCTGTCCTGGGAAGTGTCTTTGCTACAGATAGCTAGAAACTAGGAGGATGTACTGGGAGAAATATTAATGTTTCCCTTTCTTCTTAGTATGTTTTTCCCCTATATTAGGGAATAGGGAATTAAAAATAAGGTACTGGACCAAGCTGATTTATAAGCTGACCCAGTATAGCTATTCTAATATTTTTGGGTCTTTCTGAATTTTCCTGAGTTTTTTAATCTTAGTAGCTCTGTTTTACAGATTTTGCCACCTCATTGCTCCTTCCTTTTACATGAACATTTTAAACCCTATGTAAAAGAAATTAAAGGTCAGGCAGCCTTCTAGGTTTTTTCTACCCCTTACATACTTTTTAATCTATGATAGTACTTTTCCCGCAAACCAGTCATTATTTATCTTCCTTAAGTTCTTGTTATGTGGGATTTAGCAAACACTTTGAAAACCAGGTAAATATTGTTTTGCCAACTATTTTGTTTACATACACTGAGAACTCTTTAGGTCCAAAACCCCATTGTATTGATGTATGAGGTCAAGTTTGTTTTTATCTTTCTCACACAAGGAAGTTTTATAAATTATATTTTAATTGCTGTTTCAATCAATGCACTTGTAATTTAAAGAAATCTTGTCAGTATTCAGTATTCAAGATCTTTCTCAAAGCAATTTTTTTAATTCAGACTTATAAAAGACTTTAATTAGAAGTTGCAAACCTCTGTAACACACTCAGCAGCTTCACTTGCAAACTCCAGAATTCAGACACATACACAGTCGTATGCTCAGGAGCTGCTGCTCATCAGTTTATAAATTCCTCTGAGTGCTTTTTTTTCTGACAGTACCTGAACTGTATTATTTTTCCAGGGGCAATCCTCTGCAAGGGTAGAAGTCATTTGTCTTCCCTGTAATGTTCTTTTTGATTGTTTCTCCCTGATGTTCATGCAAACCAACCAATTAAATCCCTAGAAGCTCTCTTGTTTACAGTTTATTTAGCTATTTGCTATTCAAAATCCATCTTACCACTCTGACTTTTCATCTTCTGTTTTATGCATGACATTACTTGAGTTCCATAGTCTGAAAGACATCTGTTTGACTGGAGTCATCTTGAGAGCCTTGCTTGGTACCCACGCTACCTTTCCTTCCAAAACACAGGCACCTAAGATTTTGACTGCTTGGCAAGGCTGCACACTGTTTGCTGTTTATTATCTGTCATTATTTTACATCCAGCATGGCCTCAGGATTCCAGAATTGTCTGCTGTCAATGAACAAGAATGGGTTCAACAGTGAAAAGCCATACACAGAGACTGTGTCTCAGAACTACATGCTAATACACAATAACAGGTATCATCGTGTCTGTAATGTATTATTCATGAAAAGTCTTTAAAGAAGCATAATTTAGAAGTGTGACAACTCTCAGCACTGTGACAGATTTAAAGACACAGTTCTTTCTTTGCTTTTAACTCCAGCTCTACCGACAGTGACCATTGGTTTCTGCCTGGAAAGGCTGTTCTACTTTACTGATCCAAAAGTTGGGCAGCTTGAAGTGCATCAGTAGGTTTCACCAAATTGACTAGATTAGCATATTCTGACTCTGCAGGTTGTCCATTAACCTATTCATTAATTAGAGGAAGGTAGAGCACTACCTACTGTTACAAAGCAGAGTTTATTATGAGTGAAGATAATTAAATAGATAAGTATGAAATCACTCAGAGCACCATGAAAATGCTTGCCTAGAGCACTTCCCAGGTTGGGCAGCTTAAATTAAAATAGCAAAGATAATTCTTTCTAACTTCAAAATTATATTCTACTTTTTAAAAAAATAAATTTTTATACAGGTTTAGGAAAAGGTGACTTGAAGCACTGCTGACATTAAGATGAAAATATTCCTGAGTACTGAAGCTTTTCTTCCTCATCTTTTGTTGTGCTGGCCACAGTTTTACTGGCTACATCTACACCAGTAAATTAAATAGGCTGTGGATCATTCTGAGAACCCGAGGCCAGCTGGCACGACATAACTCATATCAGACCGTAGAGCTAAGCCATCTTGCCTCCCAGAATAGAGTAGCCAAGTCCAAATAGCCTATTAGGAATGATCCCCTGTCCCTGGTGACTCTCAAACTGTGTCCAGGCACAGCTGGCACAGTCTAAAATCAAGTTAGAGATCATGCTAACAATTAACGGTATAGCTAATCACAGAGGGGTTTTGAACCCATGCCTGAGGTTCTTTAGTTTCCCAGCACAAGCATAGTGATTGTGTTTCCAACAGAACTGAGTAAATGATACTTTTGATATATTCACAGTCTCTCCAAATAAATAAATATATGCATACATACATACATACATACATATATACAGTGCATATATACAGTGCTTAATTCTTTAGAATGCAAAGGAATGACCAAAACCCCAAGATGAAATTAACAATTTATCTGGCCCTACATCATCCAGCTAGATTACCAGCTTCTCAGAAGTTATTTATTAACTGTAGGCAAAACCCACAGGAGCAGTATTTGCAAAACATGTATTTGTTGAACACAAAAGTATATACTTTCTCCTACTGCTACCTACAATGACAAAGAACCTAATTTCAAACAGCAGTTCAGCTGGAAACGCTGTCAGGAAGTTACTGGAATGACAGGTTCACTATCAGAGAGGTAAATTACCAACCATCAGCTGATCTGCAAAAAGCCAATTGTTGTGAAAGAGATCAGGGTTGAGGTTTGGTGTACCAAACCCTTAAATCATCAGGCGAGAATTTACATTGTGTGAACTGCCAGTCTTGGTAGGTCACTATTCCACAAAGTGAGCTGCCTCATAGAACATATTTTGTCTTCCATGAGGCTGTAGGAAGCGGTTTTAGAGTAATCCTCTCTCGATTCATAACATACACTGAAACCAAGTGACTTGCTGGGAAGTAAGAGAATGGAATAAAACCCTGCAGATTTCTCTCAATTTCATCATGTTTCAAGAGCTTTAGGGCAGACTTTCAGACTAAGGAGGAATAGGATACTTGATTACAAATGGAGCTGGATGGGAAGCAGGTTTTCCAGTCTCTAAAACATTGACATGGGTCTTTTGATTCCAGACTGAATGAAGTGCAGAATACCTTACAAAGCCATAGAGAAGAGGAAGACAGTTAGCAGAAGAGATAATAGCTTGGGCACTGACCTTGCGAGACATCTAAGAAATTGCTATTAATCTGAGAGAAGAATTTCCTCTTGCCTTTTTTATACCCTCAGGCATATCTCCTAACCATCAGACTATTTACTTTCTCATGTTTGGACCAAAATTGCGTTCCCTTCCAAAAACTTTTTTTTTTTCAGATGTACTGCTGGAAGCAATAAATTTCAAAATTGTGATAGAGAAATTTTATATTACTGAACTGACATCTTCCAACCAGAGACGATCTTGCCTTGCTGTAGTAACAAGTGCATTATTTTCAGTTGTTGAAGAATTTCACTGTGCAAAGTGCATTCACCACATACATAATCCTGAAACTCTGAAAAAACTGATTAGCTATAAATGTCAGCACAATCAATGTCTAATTTCCTTAATGTTGTGCAGAATGAAAATAATTAAAATAGCAAAGGGAATTGTTGCTTCTCTTTGTGCTCCTCAAGTGACGAACATTAACAAAGCCTGTGAAGAAAGACACAACAAAACACCTGTGCTGTACAGCTGAATGGCAAGCAGCAGTTCAAAATTATTCATGATTTTTCTTATTCGGAATTCTGAAGTATCTTCCAGGTCCATATTTTTTTTTTTTTTAACTCATTTCTACTTCCTTTGCAGTGCTATTTTTCAGAATTCTAACAATCTGATCTCTTTTGTTTCTATGGAATATTAATGTTTGATATTCTCTCGGTACTTTGATCTCTCTTTAGTCTTTATTTAATTTCGGATGATATTCTACTGGAAAAGCCATGTACTCAGACAGGAGATCTCCAAGAAATGACTGGTAATTTCAGAAGTAATACAATCTAATCATTAATGGCCTCTTTTTCTCAATTTTTTTTTTTAAATCTATTCATGTTGGATTTTCTGTCCATGAAAAAGGAGACTTAAGGAAGGAAGAATCCTAAAACAATATTCGTACAAAATGAACAGTAAAGAGCTAAGTTTCTGAGTCTCATGGTCTCTACCTCAGGACTTTCTAGGGCTTCTTAAATAGAAAACTCTTTATATACCCTAGAATGAGAAACTAATTAATTTCTAACAGTTACTAAATGTTTAAAACATTTCTCAATCTATGAAACAATATTTGTGACATATTTGAGACCATAAATATCAGTCCAAAGAAAAATGTGCATATATTTCTCAATGATTTAGATTGTGCAGGGCTAGCTATACCTAATTGACTACCATGATGACAATGAAAACAACAAAATATACAAGTAGTTTCATTTGGTAAAGCCTGGAGAAGGGAAGGGTGCATGGAGACCTCATAGCAGTCTTCCACTATCTGAAATGGGATACAGGGACGTTGGGGATGGACTGTTCATTAGGGACTGTAGTGAGAGGACAAGGGGTAATGGGTTCAAACTTAAACAAGGGTAGTTTAGGTTGGATATAAGGAAGATGTTCTTTACTGTAAGGGTGGTGAGGCACTGGAATGGGTTGCCCAAGAAAGTTGTGAATGCTCCACCGCTGGCGCTCTTCAAGGCTGGGTTGGATACAGCCGTGGGTGCCATGGTTTAGCAGGAGGTGTCCATGCCCCTGGCAGGGGGGGTGAAACTTGATGATCTTAAGGTCCTTTCCAACCCTAACTATCCTATGGTTCTATAATTCTAAAGCAGTTTATTAACATCTGCTTGCATGTACATTTTAAACCTTGCCCTAGTCTAGGGAGTAATTTAAGGATATCTCATACTAAATCAGTAAAAGAAAAATAATGTTCCTAACTGATAAAAAACAGCAAAAAAGTTCCAGATAAAGATTTTCACTGTAATTTTATTGAATTATTTTTTGGTTATGTCACTGATTTTTCAATAATTTAAATGCTCTCAGTAACAACAAAGCATTTATAGTTGCTGGAGACCTGACAAATAAAATCCCTTCTTTCCTTCTTTGCTCAGATCCTTTTTTCATGATGGTTCAATATTTCAAGCTTGAAGAAATTGGAAGAAGTGTAGGACAATGGGTATTTTAAAAATACTCTGCATATGCCAGGCACCAACATTAAATTGTGTATAATTCAAATGACAATCTATAATGTGTTAATGGTTCTGTATGACATTCCATGAAAATTTAACAATTCTATTGTGATTCATTCAAAACACATAACATTTTTGTGGGTTTCTATGCTCTTTGTCATTATTGAAGCAGATAGATAGCCTTGTCCAGTATATCTGCACTAAAGGCATTATATATGCCATTTCCACTCCACATCTTCCTCCAGTATTTAATGCTGCTATTTGCAATATTGCTAACATTATCAATGTCATCATATTTTTATGTAAGTTATACTGACATATAATGACCTCAATTAAGCAAACAGGAAAACATGTAAAGAACATCATGATTAGATTAAATAACCGTGGTAAATGCGTGAGTGAGCATCCCATGCCTAAATCAAAGGCTTCTGCTTGCTCTGACAAAATCAAACATGAAAGTATTCCTATCTAATCTTCTAGTATATTGGCAGGAATGCTTTGCAGGATGAGGTATACGAGATCAAATTGTATCAGTATCAGTTCAGTAGTGTGACTCCAGCAGTGCCTGTTATCATCTGATGGAGAACTGAAAAAAAATCATTGACAAAAAATGAAAGGGAAACCAGAATAAAATGCCAATAACTATTAGAAGTTTACACTGTATAAAGATTTATAACTCGTATTTTGTCCTAAACATGTGTGTATTTATAGTTCAAAGATTATGCTCCTTCATACTTCATACTTTATTTTTTTAAAATGTATATGCTTATAGTTGTGTAACATATAAATAATCTTTTCAAAATTTCACCATGTTCTTGACCTCTGTGATCTCCCAGGGTCTTACACTGACCTTTTTTAAATTGGTAGTCATTCCTCTTGCACTGACCTGATGGAAAAAGGTAACTGAAAGTTTCTAGTATCATTATTTTTAACACATTTTGAACAATATTCTAAATCTTTACGTTTTACCCAAAATTGAATTTTACTGGTAAACACATGGAGATATGCTTGTTTTTTCTGCCAGCTCTGGATAAGTCTTCATTCTTGCAAGTGTGACATACTAAGCAAGGCCTTTAGTATCTACTGGGTGCATGGCCAATTAATTTTTTTTGCAACAATTAGTTTTGGCAAGTTTTTGACACAACTATGCAACCATGTTTATGTGTGGCATATAGTAAAACATTATATAGTGTAAATTATTATTAATGATCAGCACTGAAGTATCTCTTCAAAAGCGTACATAAACTGATTAATACACAACACTTGCATTGGAAGTGCAATGTCTTCATAGTAAAGTCACAATGTACTGCTAGAAAGTTGTGCTGTAACTATGTAGAGCTCTTTGATATTCACTATTTTGTATAAGCATCTGTTTTTCCCAACAGTTCCAAAACATAGTCAACACTTACTTGCTTTATTTGCAAAGCAACAAATCAAGAGTAATTGATTCCTTCTATTTAAAGTAATTAAGGTTAAATTCTTACAAACTGAAGCAAATGATAAAACTCCTACTGATTTCAAAGAGGGGCCACATTTCTTCTCTAGAATTCCTTGCGAGTTTAGACCTAGAAAAACTACTCTGAGCACTTTCTGCCTAATAATCGCAACAGCAAGAATATATATTAATCAGATTTTCCTGAAGGAATACCATACTTGACCAACGTATTTCCATAATTTTTTATATGTCCAAACCCAAAATATTCTGTCTTCTTATTTAAGCTACTACAACACTCTCCATCTTTTTTCAATAGTAATAGGTGACTTTTGCAAAGAAGTGAAAAGATACAAAAATCTTATATACACATCTATATGCTTATAAAACCTGCAAAACTGATGCTAAAAAAATAACACTGCAATTGCAAAATCAAGCTTTCTAGATCTGTGTAATGCTATAAATAAGGTTGCATATGCATTCATAATTCAGCTCTGTATTATGTATCCACTCTGAGAAATATTTAATTTAGTTAGCACAATATTTTCTATAAGACCGGAAGCTCAGTACACATTAATTCTTGAGAAGTCTGGGTATTTAGTAATATGCAGCCTACACAGGGCTATATGAGTTCAAATACCTTTTACCAATGGTTTTGCAGAAAACACATTTGGAAGAAAAATTTTATGTAACACTTCAGCAATACAAAGGAATCCTATGGCATTTGGATTTCTGCAGGTCCTAGTAGTTAAGGCAAGATTTATTTGTATTACTCACAGGCAGTCTCTGTGCAGTCCCTGATCACACCTGCAGTGTACGCATCAACTTCTATAACAAATGAACTAACTAGTTTAATTTGCGTAAAAATACAATGTTAGCTTAACTGTAATGTTGAAATGAAAAAGACTTCACATGAACCTACAGGTAAACCAGTAAGGTGGATTATTTGTCAGAACAAAATAAAAGGTTAAGATCTCATTGCTAAATGTATAGTAATGGACAGGGGTGGAGCAGTTGATGTAATCTACCTGGACTTGTGCAAAACACTTGACACTGTCCCACACGACATCCCTGACTCTAAATTGGACAGACATCAGTTTGATAGGTGGACCACTCAGTGGATAAAGAACTGGATGGATGGCCACACGCAAAGTGTTGTGCTCAATGTCCAGCTGGAGACCAGTAATGAGTGGTGTCCCTCAGGGATCAGTGTTGGGACAGGTCTTGTTCAACATCTTTGTTGGTGACATGGACAGTGGGATTGAGTGCACCCTCAGCAAGTTTGCCAATGACACCAAGCTGTGTGTTTTGGTTGATATGCTGGAGGGAAGGAATGCCATCCAGAGGGACCCTGACATGCTTGTGAGGTGGGTTGATGCCAACCTGATGAAACTTAACCATGCCAAGTGCAAGGTCCTACACCTGGGTCGGAGCAACCCCAGGCACAGCTCCAGGTTGGACAGAGAAGAGATTCAGAGCAGCCCCACAGAGAAGGACTTGGGGGTGTTGGTTGATGAAAAAATGAACATGAGCCGGCTTCAGTGTGTGCTTGCAGTCCAGAAAGCCAATGGTATCCTGGGCTGCATCAAAAGCAGCGTGACCAGCAGCATGAGGAGGTGATACTGCCCCTCTCCTCTGCTCTTGTGAGACTTCACTAGGAGTATTGCGTGCAGTTCTGACGTCCTCAACATAAAAAGGACATGGAAGTGTTGGAACAAGTGCAGAGGAGGGCCACGAGGATGATCACAGGACTGGAGCACCTCCCATATGAAGATAGGCTGAGAAAGTTGGGGCTGTTCACCCTGGAGAAGAGAAGGCCGCGTGGAGACCTCATAGCAGCCTTCCACTATCTGAAATGGGGCTATAGGGGTGCTGGGGAGGGACTCTTCATGAGGGACTGTAGTGATAGGACAAGGGGTAATGGGTTCAAACTTAAAAAGGGGAAGT
>JARCZZ010004329.1:0-14209 GCA_030323915.1 Brotogeris chrysoptera | reverse complement strand
ACTTGTATACGTTCAGGTTCCTAAGATGGTCTCAAACCAGATCCTCTCCTACAGTGGGCCTAAGGTCTTCATTCTCACAGTCCATGCTTCTGTCTTCCAAGACTTGGGTGGTGTAGTCAGAGCATTTGCCAGTAAAGACTTAGGCAAAGAAGTCATTAAGAACCTCAACCTTCTCTAAATCCAGGGAAACCAGTTCTCCTGACAGCTTCCGGAGAGGACCCATGGTGTCCTTAGTCTGTCTTTTATTTGTAATGTACCTATAGATACCCTTCCTGTTATCTTTAACATCCCTAGCCAAGTTGAATTCTAAGTGGGCCTTAGCTTTCTTAACCTGGTCCCTAGCTTCCCAGACAACATCCGTATATTCTTCGCAGGCTGCCTGTCCTTGCTTCCATCTGTTATAAGCCTCTTTTTTTCCTTTGAATTTTCCTCAGCAGCTCCTTATCCATCCAAGGAGGTCTTCTGGCCCTCTTGCAGCACTTCCTTCTAGTTAGGATGCAACACTCCTGAGCTTGTATATATTGATTGTATGCTTTGTATTGATCTTATACTTCGATTTAGTTACGTACTTTGCTTCCTCTAAAGACTAGTTCCATGAGAACCAGAACTAATAAAGACCAATTTCATAGCTAATGTATGTCATAGTGTATGATGTAAATGAAGTTTTCCACATAGAAAATCCTCACTTATCTTTTTAGTTGATAGTAATGTAAGTATATTCGATTTATCTTCAGACATAGGAATGTAGGATAAAACACTATCTTTGTTCACTCTGCAAAAGAATTATTACATACACAACTGTGAGAAAATAGTGAGAAAGAAAAGGGCTCTGTTTGACAAGTATCTACAAAATGTATTATTCTATTACCACAGAGACTCACACAGGAACTATCCATGTCTGTTGCCACTGCAGCAGTTTTTCACAGTTTGCAGTAAATGAACTTTGTAATGTAAACATAGATGAACATGGAAAAAATAACAGTAGTAAAAACTGTATTTATGTTTTCAGTATCTTGTTCTATAAAGAACTCTTACTAGATTAAGTAATATAAATACTTACCAAGTAAGTAATTACTCATCAGTAATTGATGTAATGTTGAGCATGGGATAGGTATTTTGGGAAAAAAAATATCTTTTAAGTTTTCACAACCTGCAGGTACTTCTCACTGTCACTGTAACTGGACTAGTGCCTAACCAGCTGGCACATAAATAAAGTGTGAAGGTACTTTGTCTTCTTTCATCTGTCTTGAACCATGCTCACAGTTGCTGTAGAAAAAAAGGACACTGGACTGTAGGAAAGAAGATTCTATGGAAAGCCACAGATGCTTATAATTTTTGAGAAAGTGTTTTTAAAGTGCATACTACACACTGGCGTTTGTGGAAAAGGAGTTTGCATTTGTGGTCTTGCCTACTCTCCAGTTATTCAACAATCTACACAAACAGAATCAGGATATCAGAGACTAGAAGAAGCATTAACTTGCTAATTATGTTAACTGTAGGAGAAATTTGAATGTCTTATTTTACTCTTTAATATACCCACTATCCCTTCATGAGTTACTCTGAATACCAGCACCTGGCAGGGTCATTCAATGTTTTACTATTTAACTAAGAAGTATATATAACAGCCATACACATATATACATATCTATGCAAAGACAGAGATTAAACAAACAAAAAAAAATCCAAATTAAAACAAAACACAAACTTTCAACTTACTGAAATTACAGCCTTGAACAAGCCTAATGACACAGCTAATCTTCCATTATCTGCAAAAGAGGGTACAAAAAAATTAGAAATCTAAAACCTTAGGATTTATATGGAGTAACATTTGACAGTGATTAAATAGTTGGACTGAACCTTAGGTTGGCTATGGTCACTTGCCACTGTGCTTCCTTTCACATCATCCATTTTCTTTTCTTTCAGTATCTTATCTTACTTACGTGACTTGTATGTGGTTCCTGCAGCTGCTTGCCTTTCAGAAACTCAGTCTAACGAAATAAGTCTATTTTGTCCTTTCATCTAGGTGCACAATAAGTGTTGGAAAGGTTCAGAGTGGTACAAAATGCAAGCACTCAGACATGCTCCAGCCTCTGACGAAGCAGCATGACCATTTCAAAGACCAGATTCCAGATGCGTACAAGAAAGACTAAAAGCTGAAAAAAACCCCACCACACATAACCTAAACCCCTCGCTATACCAGAAGTCTGACTTTGCACATGAAAACATTAGCATAAAAATATTTCAAGCCCCATTTCCAGAGCTGGATTCTTCCTGGGCTCCTCTTCCAGGAAACTCCGCTCAGCCTCCCAACAGCCACCTCCTTTCTCCCACTGTGCACAGCCATCTGTCACCTTCCCAAGCTTTTTCAGGAGAGTGTGTACTTAATTTCATGTTCAATATATCGCAACTGGGTATGGTTGTTTCAAGTAAGCAGGTTGGCTTCGATGCACACTTATTTCACAAGCAGGTGTTACTGTTTTGCCAGATGTTAATGAAAGTCAAGCTCAATAAAAGAACATACTCTTCACAAGGTCAGACAATTTCCCTCCCACCCAACAGACCTAAAGTCCTAAATAATATTGCTCCAGCACAGACTTACTCCTAAAGGAAGCTCAGTGATGAAAGCATTAAAAAACACTAGTTTAAACTTTTGGGGTCTATTTTTTTCAGGTCACAAAAAAATCCACTGTTTGAGGAACAGAGTTTCCTGGGAAAGTGTATCTCCTGTAATTTCCACTATCCTGTTCTGAATAACTTCTTTTTTACAGGTTCTTACTGTCTTAAATACAAAATGCATTTCTACATTTTCATGCACAGTAAAATTCTGATTTGCTTAATGACCAAGCAGACCCTTCATTTCATTCGAAGCAAGCAATATACTTAATAGCTTTGTGATTAAAAAAGTACTTTGAAACAGTTATAAAAATACGTACTTTCCTAAAACAGACCTAGTTTTCAAGTATTCACTATTGTTGAAAGAAGAAAGCTCATTGAAATGTATTTGCCCATGCCAAAACCAACTTTTTTTTTGCGAAAAATCAAACAGTTGGGAGTAGGGTGAAGAAGAAAAATAAAAGACTTCTTGAGAGTTAGTACAGAAAATATGAAGAAATGTACAAATGTTTTCATTTGGATGTGAAAGAAATCCAGATGATGACAGGGACCATCAGTGCTTATATATTGTGGACTACATGTTATTGCAGTTCTGTTTTAGCCTTCATCATCTGTTTACACTTTTACACTCAGCTATGGAAACACTCAGATATTTTACTTGAATCTGCATGTAATTTAAAAATGAACTTTTATAAGCAGTATATTATAAGATTAATTTACTTCTAACATACAAGAGAGGAAAAACCATCTAGATTATAGATCATTCTCTATCAAGGAACATTCTTAAATAAGCTTTGCAGATTACCACCACAGCCATTTGCTACATCTTTCCACCTGGACAGCTAGAAAAGTAAATTTGATCAAATAAGGAAGAAAGCAATAGAAGCTGACAAGCAAAATCAATCTCAAAGTAAATACTATTTTAATTGTAATGTTTGTTCTAGTTAGTTCTGACTTCTAAATCATTTTCACACTATTACATTTTAAAGAAATCATCTGAAATGTCAATGTCACTTCTATGTAACAATAGGAATTAATGGACCCCATGCTTCTAGCATGGATATTTGGATAAAAGCACTGTTATGAAAAGAAAGAAATAATAATTATAAAATCATTTGACACCCTTTTTTTCAAACTCTAGGTTAAAACACTTCTGAGATACAAAACACCTTCAAGGAACAGAAGACAACAAAAGAATAAGAATATATACTATCACACACATTCTTGCAGTTTTTTTCCCATTGCTTTTTTTTCATTCGATCCATCCTTTTCTTACTACATCAGTTGATCATTGGTATCCAAGAAAGAACTGCTTAACTGGTGTATGTTTTGATGACAGCTGATGCACAGGGTTTGAAAGTGGCCCCTTCCTCTGCACATGCACACACAGTTCTCCTGCCTGGCACTCATTTTCAGGAGACTTGCAAGAGTGAATTAAAAATTCCTTGGGAAGGCTTAAGAGAGGCAGAAGCAGAAGTCAGACAGCCACTTACATGGTAAAGAGCATGATCAACCCTAGCACTTAAGGCAGGAAAAGACATGAAATCATGAGTACTGTACTACGATTCCTTAATACTTTCTTGCAAATTTCTATGCTGGTACCATCAGACACCACACCCAGTTCATTTTGGTCTGACCCAATGTGCATGAAAGTGCAGGCAATATCCTGACAAATTCAGCAGCACAGCCTTGTCTCAGTCGATGAATATACATGCACTTAACAGCTTATACTTCAGAATTTTTTAAGTTGCACTTGCTAAGTAAATAGCACTATGTACTGGTACAATAGAAAAACACTTCTACATCTGCAGATATGATTAAAAAGTCTTGAAACCTTTTACTATCTATCTGCTTTACTGCTCTGATATTCACCATTTGTATCCAAGAACAAATGTGTTCAGATTTCTGTATTGGTTTGATTGTTCAGATCTAGCAGTTGGTCAGCACATTTTGAACTGGAGCACTGCTCACTTGCCTAGCATACTGTTCTCAAAAAATTTAGAGACATAGATAATTTTTACTATACAAAGTAATATTTTTCTGGATATTGTCTATCCCGAGCCACATTGGCTGTAGAAAATTCTGACAGGTAAATACATTTATAAGAAAAAAAAAAACCAAACAAATAAAAAGATGTCACAACATGTTTAGATATCGAGGGAGGGATTTTTGAGAAAAAAGCTCTATGAGCCCATGAACTTTGAGAATTACTTCAGCTCTCAGCTACTTACATGTTTAGAAAAAAATTTTAGTGCAAGCAATCTGATTTATGGGCTTTTATCCAGAGCTTCTGAATTGTGATGAGTAGTCAGATGTCTAAACACAATGATATGCACCTCAGTTACACCCAGAAAACTCCAAAGTAACAAGATTTTTATTGACACATCCTGAAAACTGTAGTCTATTGTAGTGACAAGTAAGTATAGATTAAATAGGTGTAGATCAGGGGCCTTATTAAATCTTTCCTAACTTTATCCATTAAACAGATTACGTAGCTAGAATAAGACACATTTTTTCTGCAGATGTGAAGAGCATTAGATATTTTACATGTTCTTGATTTGAATTTACAATAGCTACTTAAATGCTTCAAAATATCAAAGAAATCAGTGTGCTTTTATCCGTTATTTGTATTGGTTTAGTCATTTCTTGATTTCCATCAAAAACTTTAAAATCAGATTTTTCATGGTCTCTTGTTTTCACAGGACCCACAATTAGAGAAGGATATTTATTTATTATACTTCTGAAAAAATTCTGTGGGAGAGAAGGGAAGGGCGTGGGAGGTGTAGAGCAAAAACTGAGCTTACTTATACACTACCATAGTAGCTCTAAAGAAAATTCTAACTGTTTTCTCCAAAGACTTCTAAGATCTCAAATTCATGCAATAAGAGAGGAAGAAAATGTCCCCAGAATATTTTGTGTATAGATTACCAGAAAAATCTGGCATCAATAATAGGGTTTAATTGCCTTTATTCACTTTTCATTATATTCAACATCACTACTTTGAAGTGATTCCATAGAGGACAAGATACTTTTAGTCATAATATTTTGCTGTATTGGTATAAACATCTTCCACTTTACTAAACAGTCTTCATGTAAAATAACCCTAGCAACTGCGAATATGTTGTCAATTTGATAATTACCATATTTATTAATTCAATAAAATAGCATAAGAATTACACAGGATAGCAACTACATACGTACAAACCTGCCAGTCAGTCAAAACATCCATCACCATATTTCACCCATTATTAGAGCTGACAAAAGATCACAGAACACAAAAATCTCTATAGAAGCCCAGGCAAGTGCAAGTACTCATAAATGTTTAAAACACTTCAGGATTTTTTTCCCTTCTCTATGGATTTGAATTTGCCACTATATAATTAAAGATAAAAACAGAAATTGAGAGCAACAGGCCAGATACAGATCTCTTGTGTTGGTGCAATGCAGGGATACCACTCCAAAACAATGGTATTGGTAAAGATTTTTGAAGTTCAGGTATATGCTCCTAAAATCACATCACTATACCTATCACAAGTTCCAAAGGAGACAGGTGCAGTAACAAACCTGACACTGGAACCTGCCTTTGAGAGGAAATTCAGTGACACAGAAAAGCATATTTGACAAGTACATGCTGAGTTCTGCTAAGAAATGCATAGCTTTGTGTATTTGTGGTATCTGTTTCTTTCCTTCTTTTGGGGTTTGTTTCTATTTTTCTTTGTATTTATAGAAGGATAAATATAGAGAGGATGATCATACACTGCTGTAATTTCTCCCTGTGTAAGGTAATTTTTTATGCAGCTACATTCCCCCAGTACTGAACAAGGCGTTTGTTGCTTCAGCCTCCCCTGAGCAGTACATACAGCTTTGCTCTGGGGAAGTAGACTCCAGTTGCTTCTCAGTTATCCCAATGTCACTTTACGCTACCCTCAATGTACAAAGAAGCCTTTATGAAAGCTAAAATTACAATTGCATTTACTATAAAATCTTTTCCAAACATACATAAAATAATTTCTGCATAAATAAGAGCTGGCTTGTTCACTGGTGAAACTCATTCAGAGCCAGCTGGCACCACCTAGAACAAGACTGTAGGCAGCTACTAGTAAATGTTAAAGCAGCATAGAAACCTCCTTTCTTAATGCAGTTCTGCAATTATGGAATGAGAGATGGAATATGTAGGTTACTTCTTATGCAGTACGGGGCATTCCATGGGCAGAGAAAGACTGAGGCTTGTCTAGAAATAAAGTTATAAAAATCAGGGTTGATGAACGCTACATTTTAGAAAAGTTTGTCTCTTAGGTCAAATATGTAGTATAATGAGGAAAGATTGTAATTTCTTGCATGCCTAAGTTCTAAGTGCAGTATTTACTATTTGCTAAATCACACTAATTTTTCTACATTTGCCAGCAGTTGCATCAATTGTCATTTAACTCCTCTAAATAATGTGTTCTCCTCCTTGCTGTATGAAACTATTTCTATCAAGGCTAATGATTTTCTGATTTCCACATGCTAGTGAGCTTGGCAGTAACAAATGATGCCTCTCTTTTGTATGTTACAGGTAGCTTAAATCATATTTTACATACCCATTTAAAGGATCATTAGTAAAGTTAATATCCTTGCTTTTCAGGAGGATCAAGCATTTTAGTAAAGGATAGCTCACTATATATCCTCTGCTAGCTCTGAGTACATTTTTAATAACTCTGCCTTATTAAACTCACACTCACTATATATGCATAGACTTTAGAAGCCCTAAATATCTATTACATCCTCAATTCTACTGGCTTATTATAACTTTGATGTTGTTATCCCTCAGGTGAGGAACTACATATTTCAAAGCAGAACCCATCAAAACTTTTGACTTGTGTGTTTGTAAAATATTTTCTAAAAATAATCATAAAAAGCAAGGAAAAAAACCCCAAACAACCCCAAAAAACAAAGTGAAGAAAAAATTGTGTGAGACCAGAATGCTACAGAATTTCTGAAGGCAAACAGCAATCATAAAGGGACAAATTTGCAGGCAAAGGCTTCCAAAATCTAAATCATACCCCATGTTTATTGGTGCATTCCCCAAAATTGTGTGCCACAACTGACTTTGAGGATATGCGTCATACTAGCCAGTGTAATATTCCAGGCAGCAATCTGCCAGTGCAATAGCAACAGCACTTGGTGGTGTAATCATTTGACAAAATTACCATTCTAGAATTGGGGTCTATTTGTTTCAATTGAAGCAGTTTCACAGGATACAGAATTACCTCTTGTCTGAAATAAATTGGTTGCAATGCACTTAGTGACAATGGAATCAAAGGAATGTATTTGGAGACTCATATAAAGCAATTACAGCAAAATCAATTTTCTCAGCAACCTAAAGTGAAGAGAATTTCATTCTGGTTTAGATAAAAAATGTTTTATTTAGCATTAAAATTTCCTTAAATCCCGTTTTATAGACATAACTCGTGCAAACGTTTTAAAAGGACAAAACCTTGAGCACTTCTCTTTAAATTTTTTAAAATCAACTTTTTAATTTTCCTAATAGTTTAAAATCAATACTGTTTTCCTCAACTAATATACTACTTGCTTCCTGTTCTCACTACCAATCAGCTGCACCCCCCATCTTTTTAACTCTAGGGAAAAAGAAGGAAAAGGCTGACAGGGGCTGAGGTAATGTACAGAAAGAAATGCCATAAGCAAATGTGGTGACTCGTCATAGTGCCAACTGACAAGCAAAATATTCTGCTACTGCAGAGATCAGTCTCTGTGATTCCAACAAGGCAGCTTTCTTGTTTAAGGATATTACCAGCATGTTTTTATTTGCCAACTACCTTCCACCTCAATATACACACAGATCCTACACATTATTTTATCTAAAAAAAAAAAAAAACAAAAAAGGCGCAAAACCAAAACTGAAAGAATCACAAATTTTGAGAAGTTAACAGAGCTAAAGCAAGAGACCAAGCTGCTATGCAAGCCACCACAGCTCACCTGAAGGAGGAGTTGATGCTGCAGCTTCTGATATCCACTGCTTTCTAATCTGGTTTTGACTATTTATAACTTTGTCAAGAATTAAACATTTGTGCTGAACTTTTCAGCCGTGGTAGGTAGTTCATGTGACCAGCCTTTGCTTTTTGTTATGTCTACGACTTCCACAGCATGTCAAGTAAGCAGGAAGGTTTATAGACTCTATTCTCTGCCAAGTGCTACAAGCACTATTTCCGTAAAAATGTTTCTAGTGATTAATCCAGTCTAATATTTAGCCCTGTGCCAGACTCATTATTGTCCCTAGCTGATATACAGTAAACTGTAATAAATACTATTCAACTGAGCTGCCCAAACTAGAAGAATTATTTGTTCAGTTTTCAACACAGAACATGAAACACAAAACAAAGCAATCCTTTCTGTAGAAATCACTCCATATCTGTTCACTTCCAGGTGAGGAGATTCAATTACAAGTCCTGATAACTAGTGCGAGCTGCCAGCGTTTGGACTGCATCCTGCACCTCCAGCCCTGCTTTGCAGTCCCACAGTTCAGCAGAGCCCACAGTAAAATAAATTGCACAGAAGCTTTCCTGGGCCCTTGTCCGGGAGCACAAGGAGGTACCAACAGAGCTTACCCACCAGCGTATCTGCTGCCTGTAGCACACAGGCCCTTGTCCTCCCCACCAAGCCCTCACCTCATTGTCCCACAGCTGCGCTGCTGCTGGTGGAGGCCATTCCATGTTCCCACAGTGTGTGGCTGGCACATGGGCAGGACTGACATTGCATGCAGTGAGAGATCCTGTCTCGCCATAGTCTGCAATGCAACAAAACACACCACAGAGACAAACCGGCCCACTGCAGCTGCCAAGAAGCGCAGTGGCTGTCAAACCCTTGTCAATTTTTCCATTTCTCTGGTTTTGACAATTCCACTGGAGTGGTGCCTTTTGGGTCACTTGAACCAATTTTCACTTTATTTCGGTTTATTGTATAAATGTCTTTTTCACCAATACCTCATTACACAATTTTAATACAACTTTGGTTTTGAAGTTTATAAAACATCTAATTGAAAATAAAACTCAAAACTCAGATGGACTGAAAAAAAAGAGTGATGCAACTCAAACTCCTCTTCTTCATAAGCATATGACCAGGAATGTCAGCTGAAGCTCCCTCCCATTCACAAGACTGATTTTCTTGGTGAGTGTACAAAATAGCTAAACTAGTCTCTTAAATAATTATCTCCTAATGATCTTAATCTCTTATGGCTTGCACATCTGAATAACTGCCATTTGACAATTGCTGAATTACTACAGGAAGCAATATCCTAGCTGTACTCTAAGTGCGCAATTTCACAGTTAGCATCTCTAACATACTTCTTACTGATAACAAGGCAAGAAGGCTTGCTTCACAGGAACGTTGTTTCTTACAGCAAATATTCAACCCTGCATTGTATACAAACTTGCAATTGGATACGGGCAACATATAGACCCTATATATCAAGTAAAACACATTAGTCAACATATTTAATCTCTGAAACACTTGACCAGTAACCCACCACAGGGCCTTTCCATTCGACTGTGAAATGCATTTCAGAAGGTGTTAAGGTTTAACTCCAGCTGGGAACTAAACACCACACAGCTACTCACTCACTTCCCTTACTGCCAAAGTGGGATAGGGAGGAGAATCAGAAAAAAATAAAACCCATGGGTTGAGATAAGAAGAGTTTAATAATTTAAATAAAATATAATAGCAATAACTGTAATAAAAATTGAGATAATAAAAAGAGAGATTAATAAAACCCAAGAAAGACAAGTGATGCGCAATACAATTGCTCCCCACCCTCTGACAAATGCCCAGAACATCCCCAAGCAGTGATCAGCCCTTCCCAGCCATATCCCCCAGTTTCTATCCCAAGTATTATGTGCCGTGGTGTGGAATGCCCCTTTGCCTAGTTTGGGTCAGGTATCCAGTCTCTGCTCCCTCCCAGCTTCTTGTGCCCCTGGTCACTGGCAAAGCATGAGACTGCAAAGTCCTCGATCAGAGTAAGCACTACTAAGTAACAACTGTAAAAATTAGTGTGTTAGCAACACTGTACCAGCTATGGGGAAGAAAATAAACTCTATCCCAGATGAAACTGGGACAGAAAGCCATTTCCAAAAGCTCACATTAGACTGTGCCATAGATGGAATTTATTGTGTGGTTCCTTTCCAAACAAAAAGAAACCTTGACTGGCTCAGAAACTACAAAATATCTCCTTTCTGAGACCTTATTGGAGTATGCGCTGAAGCAAGCTCAGGGGAAATGCAAAGCAGTTCGCATTACTCCTTATGCTCTGCCTTCCCAACAGCAAATAACAGGTCTCTAGATGTGCCTGCTCACACCTTTTATGGGTGATTTTAGAGCTGATGAATATTTAGATTACCAACAGACACACTACTCCCTACACAACATACAATACAGGATTTTCTGAACATGGTAGTTCAGTTTCATGTGTTCCTGGTAAGAATCTTGCTGCCCAGTATTGCACTAGTTGTCAGTTTACACACAGAAAGGCACTTCACTAGCCAGCATACCATGAGTAAAACAAAAAAATACAAGCATATACCTCTGGTCACAGAAACACCAGATTTAATTCAAAATGGCTTTAGCTAGGATATCTTGTAGGTCACATTTCTGGCCCAAATTATGACTTATGCTTTCCAGCACACACTTTAAACCAGTGGAACACAGCACTTACAAACCAAATTGCTGCTGTTACTGCAGTATTATTTCCACAGACCCATTATATTCCTCACATTTTCAGATATTCAGGGAAAGTAATTTCTGTTTCTGTAAAATACACCGTTTTGCTCTTCTGTAAAGTAACTGGATATTAATTACTCTGGGCAGCTCTGAAGTATCTCTGAATTCAAAAAGGAAATTAAATCTGGAGTTTTCTTTCCAATTTATTCACACAAAGATACAGCTGGTGTGCAAGAAAGTCAAATAAGCATGCCTTTTTTTTCAGAATTATTTTTATTTCTTGAGTTACAAGACTGAAATTAGGAACACATTGGTTCCCTCAGGTATAAACCGCAAGTTTTTATGTTATGTCAAGTAGCCACAGAAATAGGACCAGCCTTCTTAAATTATTCTGTTGCAATCATAGAATCATAGAATAGATAGGGTTGGAAAGGGCCTTAAGATCATCTAGTTCCAACCCCCATGCAATGGGCAGGGACACCTCACACTAAACCATGCCACACAAGGCTCTGTCCAACCCAGCCTTGAACAACGCCAGCGATGGAGCATTCACAACTTCCCTGGGCAATAGTATGTATTCTCAATACAGATTTCTGATAGCTTAGAAGGTATAGAATCCATAGCTTCTATAAAGAGACATCGAACACAAGAAATATCTTATCTATTTGGCAGAAAACAACTGTAGATTTGCATATTTGTAAGATAAATATGCTGACCTTTTTAAGTTAATTAAGATAAGTTTTCACGCGCATTATTAAACCCTTCATTGCTTGTTTAAACTTATGCCTTTTTTAAATTTCGTTTTTTTCCACTGGTTCCTACTACTGGTACAGAATTGGTAATAACCAAACATCATCATATTGACTATTCCATAGGAATATCGCCATAGGGATAAAACTAGTGGCTAAAATACTTCTAATAATTTATGAACCTGTCATGCTTTAAGCCCTCCTGTAATTCAGTACCACACAGCCACTCTCTAACTCCCTCCCCCTTCCTCACCCCCCTCCCGAAGAGAGCGAATCAAAGGAAGGTAACTCCCACGGGTTGAGATAAGAACAGCCCAGTAACTAAGATATAACACAAAACACTACTGCTACCACCGATACTAATAATGATAAGGGAAATAACAAGGGAAGAGAAAATCAACCGCTCACCACTCACCAGCCTGACCGAGCAGTGATGTAACCCTTCTGGGTAACTGTCTCCTATTTATATAGTGGGCATGGCGTGCTGTATTATGGAATACCTTTTTGGATAGTTTGGGTCAGGTATTCTGTCTCTGCTTCCTCCCAGCTTCCCCTTCTCCCTGGCAGAGCATGAGACTCAGAAAGTTCTTGGTCAGAGTAAACATTACTGAGCAGCAAATGAAAACATCGGTATTATCAGCCCTGGCCAAAAGTCAAAACCACAGCACTGCACCAGCTACTAAGAAGGAGAAAAATGACTGCTACTGCTGAATCCCTTATTTTCCACCCTTATTCCATACCATTCACATCTTGCTCAGATCCCATATTTTCAAGATACCATCACTCTTATCTCATATATATACATATATATATATACATCCACACAGAGAGAGCAAGAGAGGGATCATTCCTTAGAGCATGGACCAACCGCTATAAAGCTGCTGAGTCCATCCAGTCCATGATGTCAGACTCCATCTCTTGTAACAGTCTTTCAGAGCAGGAGAGGCTGTGTTTCCACCCCTGGGGTAGTTGGTTCCAAGTGTACTGGAAGCCACTCCAAGTACAAGCGAACTGTGGCCTGCACTCTGCTGCCAAAGGAATTGAGAAAAAGGCATTGGCAATATCAATCATGGCATACAACTTGGCTGCCTTTGACTCCAGTTCATACTGAAGCTCTAGCATGTCTAGTACGGCAACACACATGGTGGTGTGACTTCATTCAAACCATGATAGTCTACTGTTAGTCTCCACTCTCTGTTAGACATTCGCACTGGCCATATGGGGTTCTTAAAGGGTGAGTGGGTTCTACTGATCACTCCTTGACTCTCCAGTCTATGGACCAGCTTATGGATGGGAATCAGGGAGTCTCGGTTGGTGTGATATTGCCGCCGGTGCACTGTTGTGGTTGCGATTGGCACTTGTTCTTCTATCTTCAGCAGCCCCACAACAGAAGGATCCTCTGAGAGACCAGGCAAGGTGGACAGCTGCTCAATTTCCTCTGTCTCCAAAGCAGCAATACCAAAAGCCCATCGGTACCCTTTTGGGTCTTTGAAGTACCCTCTCCTGAGGTAGTCTATGTGAAGGATTCATGGAGCCTCTGGACCAGTCACAATGGGGTGCTTTTGCCACTTCCTCCCATTCAGGCTGATTTCAGCCTTCATTACAGTCAACTCTTGGGATCCTCCTGTCAGTCCAGAAATGGAAATGAGTTCCACCCCTTGACAGCTCGATGGCATCAGAGTACACTGTGCACTGGTATCTGCTAGAGCCTCGTACTTCTGCAGGTCTGATGTGCCAGGCCATCTGATCCACACAGTCCAGTAAATCCGATTGTCCCCTACCTCCACCTGGCTGGAGCCCGGGCACCTCTAATAGTCATCACAACATTGGACACTTAAGTCTTGCAAAAAGGGATTATTCTTCTTTATCACAGGAGTTGGAGTAAATTCAGCTCTTCCATTCCATGTGGGAACCTGCTCACCAGAAACTGAAGCCGCAGCTTTCATGGGATGATCATCCTTGGCCTTTGTTCTCCTCTTCAATTCATGTACCTGTGTCCCGGGTTCAGCAGCAGTAGTCATTTTTCTCCGTGGTAGCTGGAGCAGCGCTGATAACACCAGTGTTTTCAGTGGCTGATTGGTGGTGTTTTGATCTGACCAAGGACTTTCTGAGTCTCATGCTCTGCCAGGAAGGAGGGG
>JARCZZ010004328.1:0-13315 GCA_030323915.1 Brotogeris chrysoptera | reverse complement strand
GGACATGACGTGCTGTGGTATGGAATAACCTCTTTGGTCAGTTTGGGTCAGGTGTCTGTCTCTGCTTCCTCCTGGCTTCTCCTCCTACTTGGCAGAGAATGAGGCTCAGAAAGTCCTTGGTCAGACCAAAACATTACCCAGCAGTAACTGAAAACGCTGCTGTTATCAGCACAGCTCCAAGGCCCATAATCAAAACCACAGCGCTGCACCAGCTACCAAGGAGGAGAAAAATGACTGCTGCTGCTGAACCCAGGACAGCAATTCTCCTTCTCTGGGTTAATACAAATCCACGGTTCTGCCTTCTCTTGGCCAGATATCCACAGTCTGCTGGTTTTCCTGCTCTCTATTCCTTTTTCTTAGAACACATCTTCCTGACTTTTTAATGTTTCTTAGAGACCTGTCCTTTATTCTCTGCTATTCTCCCTCTGCACCTCATCTCTGGATAACCTCACAAACACAAACTCTGACAATTAGTTGATGTTAATAAGCAACTGATCTGTCTCTGAACATCCTTGACACAAGTTATCTCCCAGACTTCTACCCTGAACATCCACCTTCATACTTTTGGTTGCTGACATTTAACTCCTGATTCCCTGGAAAGAGCCACGCCAGCTGATCATCTTGTCCTTTCGATTTCCAATAAACTGCAAAAGCACTTGAATGTGCATGAGTAGAGCAGCAGGGTGGAGGTGAGCTGGGTCGGTGCTCATTAGAAAAGGAAAATCTGCCATCTGGCAGTGGCATTACTGTGGGTCCTAGCAAAGCACCAGTGCTTTCAATTTGGAATTAAATGACTTTCTAAGAGGTGTGAAAGTGGGGAGCAAAAAGAGCTTTGTTCTCATAAACCTCAAAGGAGAAATAACTGGGATTAGGTTTACACTCCAACAGGTGGTTCTTTTCTTTATTTTTACCCCCTTCATCTGTGCCTGCTTTTGAAGTTCAGCCAGTTTCCCATCAGCTTCTCATGGGAAGCTGAGGGTCTGTCAGATTCTCTGCTAGCAATATTGCTGATCAACTATGCAATTAGGAAGTAATCAGTAGTTTGGTCTTCTTGGGTAATGGGTTTTGGTCCGTCTTGCTGTGATAAGCCTTTATATATATATAGGCTTATATATATAGGCTATATATATAATATATATTATATATTTGTATATATATTATATATAAATATATAAAATATATTTTTATATATTATATATATAAAGGCTATATATATAATTGTTTGAAAAATCTGCTATAATGACCACGTTCCCTCTCATGCAATGCTGCTCTGGTCTGGGGGGTTAATCAAGTCACCAAAAAGCACACTCACCTGTATTTCTAGAGCCTCACACTACTACTTGCAAGCATTTGTATACTGCTGCCCGCAGAGCTGTGGCTCTGCCTTGGCAATACCAAGGGGCGTTATTGCCAAAGGGTGACTCCGAATTGCAGTTTTGAAGGTAACTTCATAATCCATGAGCAATTTCTCATGACAAGGATGTAAGGTGGTGGAAGTGGCCAGAAGGCTACAAAAAAAGCACAGCTGGGGTTTGTTCTGCCCCTGAGCTGTGTCCCCAGGTCTGAACCAGGGTAGGCAAGGCAGGAGAAGGCAAGCTTGTGTCAGCTGGCTCAGTAGTTCGATTGAGACTATTGCTTTTTGGTTTGTTTTCCTTCTACTCTTGCCATCTTTTTGATCATCTCAGCACCTACTGGGGGGGTGGGGGTGAGTGTTTTATTGCATGCCAGTAAGTACACTGAAGAAGTATATACAGTGTTGTCAGGAAGAGACCTGATTTCTACATGGGGTATTTTAGAGCTTATTTGGCTGAAAGAACTAAGCTGCTTGGAGCAGTAAATCGGAACCGAACACTAAAGGTTAGGAGTAGCTGATGTCATATGATGGCTTGAGGATCCTGCAAAGCAGAGGTGTTCTCGCCCAGCCACTGAGCTGCTTGGGCCAGCTCCTTCTCTTACCTTGTATTTTCCTTCCTGAACGCAGGATGGCGGCACATGCTTTAGGCATTAGAATAATTTTTCTTTACGGTGGCTTGTAAGAGACGGAAGAAATACTTATTCCCCCCTGCCACAAACCCCTTATCTCATATTCCTTTCCTTTACAAAACTGGAATCCATTCCTTATTCTTCCCCTTCAGTTCAGTTCTGCCCTTGTTCCTAAAATCGAATTTCCTCCTGGTATTGTGTCCTACTGCTTTGAATTATAATGTGTTTTGTGCAGGACAGTGCTTCCCTTGTGTAGACAGCATGGGTTTGCGGGTTTTACTGATAAGGTCAATCTGTAGGGGGATAAATTCTTGCTATGAATACATGGAGGAGGATTTGGAGCGTCTCGAGCTAGCTTGGATAAGCAGCTTTAGCTGAGCTGGTGTTGAAGGGCTCTTATGAATTTCTCTTTTCCTTATGATGTTTCCTCTACTTACAGGGGTCATGTGGGTGGCAACAATCTTTTTCCTTCAAAGATACCGTCTGTTTTCTTGGTCAGATGAATTTATGGAAGATGACTGATGTATTTTAACCGATTCCTGTGAGACTGTAACATCATCTCGCTATGGTGTCCCCCGGCTGCCCTCTAGTGCTGCTGGGGCTCTTGCTACCAGCTTTGTGCTTGTCGTGAAGCAGATTTAGGCCCAGATTCTGTAATCTTGAGTTGTTGTGCGCTTTGTTTCATGTTGTTCGTCTTTCGCCATTACTGCATTTGAGAGTATGATCTGGGACCGGACTTAAATTAACACCCCTTAACACTGACATCAGTTTGTTATAACAAACGTTCTTACCCGGAAAGGTGGTTTCTTACAAGTGTATTTGTGTTCTTCACTAAATGCTGTGCAATTTCTACCTTGATGCACCATCTGATTTGACTGTTCTTGTTATGCTTGTACATAAGTTTCATTGGTAATACAATGAGAACGTCACACAGGAAAAACACAAGAAACGCCTCTTTCTTTCCTATTTTTGCAGCAACCAAACCCGTCCATGCCTATTCCCCTGTGTAGAACAATGGGTTTGGTGCAGCAGGGCAAGCAAACAATTTTATGTAATTTGGGAACATCTTGTATTCACTTTTTCAAGCTTTCTGGAAAGTGGTGTGGGCAGTATGTAGGAAATGCTCTGATCTGTAGGGGATGTGAAAAGGAGCTGCTGTCTGGAACATAGGTGGCTTAAATTACCAATTAGTCTGTATCTAACAAGTGATTACAGGGGAAATTGTGAGAATCTTGCTATTCCCTCAGGCCCTTGCTATCTTTACTAGCTTGCATAGTCTCTTGGTTAACTTGAGCAATACTGGACTGCACTCCAAAGATGTGGCCGCGCTGCCTTCAGGAAAGCCAAAGATCACTTGCTTAGTTTAAAGAGGATACAAATGTACAAGCCAGATGTGGAGCTAGAAATGAAGGTGGCTGAAAGAGGCAGAAGCATGTAAAATTCAAGGTTTAAAAGTGTGAGCATTTTCTCACTGAAAATACATGTATGTACCTAGCTACATATATGAAGAATGCCTTCTAACAAGCATGGGGAAATAACATGCTTTAAATCCAGCAGTAGTTTAACTCTAATTAAGGGCATGTTAACAAAGGGGAAGTTTGTGGATGTCTTCTGTGAGTTAGGGAAGCTCAAAGTGATGCGCAGGACTGATGTGTCTTGGGTAGCTCCTCATGTGCAAAGGCAAAGAGTAAAAGAGAAGAAAAGCACCTCTTTTCTAAGCACCAGAGGAGAATGACCAGGCAGATGCAAACATTTGTCATTGGAGAATGCTCTCCTTGTGCACAGAACCCAAATAATCAGATGTGTAAAACCGAGAAGAAGTCTTTACCACCTTTAAGGGTTAGACTTTAACAGAGATTTACTTAAAAATATGACAGGCCAGCAGAGTTCTGAGAACTATCCTTTGGGGGAGGCGGGGGGGAAGAGCAGGACTTTGTGTGTTCTGCACTGTCTTTGGGAGAGGCAGCCCAAGTCCTGAGCCCTCAAGGATGTTGGAAGCAAGTCTCTTCAGGGCTGAAAGCACTTTGCTAAGGTTAATTGAGGAGGCCCTCATCCTAATGACAGTAAGGGCAGAACTGCAAGTCATGCCCAGGTGTTTCCTGAGGAGTGTATTGACACAGGGTTCCTTTAGCAGGGTGGTGGGAGAAGAGAAAGTTGCCTGTGTGTTCTGGGAATTAAGACAGGTGAAGCATCAGTGCTCCATGTAGCCTTGGCCAGCCTTCAGGTCTCATCAGTGGGAAAGAAGTATTAATTGAACCTTGCCAAAAGCTTCTTATTGGCATTGCTAAAAGGGGTCTCAGGAGCAGCCCTCCTAATTTCTAAAGCTAAATGTTAATTTTTTATCTAACCATGTAATCTGCAAATTAAATACAATGGACACCGTTTAGGGAACATGAGCTTATGTGGTTTGCAGTAAAGCACGAGGCATCCCTGAAAATACATATTTTTCTGAATCTAGGGTTGGTGCACACATCATCTGAAAACGGCAGCATGTACCTGGGGGGAGTGGTGAAATCAGAATCTGATCTGCATCCAAATAGTACCAGTGAAATTATGACTTGTCACCTTGCTGGGCAGAAAGAAAGCTTTGGAAACAAGGACAGGCAGAAGCTGGGTGCTAGGGAGCAGCACCCTGAGTGCTGCAGGGACCCTGGACTGCTGCAAGGAGAATGCAGTTTGTTTGGGAGTAGGGGTGTTAAGTTACCCATCTACTGATCTCTGGTCATCGGAGCTCGGCTAACAGGTCCAGGATGGAGAGGAGTTTGCAGTTAGGATGCGGGTTGTGCTGCTGCACAGCAAACAGGCTCAAGCAAGTCTCTGGAGAGCTGCATTTTGCATGAACTGGTGTCAGTGCTGCTGCTCAGGGAGAGCTTGGGTGTGGAGCAAAGCCTGGGCCCTGAGGGGCTGCAGAGCAACTCAGATAGTGATTAATATCTGCCTTCCATAGCACCGTGTAAGCTCTGCGGTGCACCCACTGCAGGGAGTCTGAGGCTTCAGTTTGATGGGGAGGGTGATTGAAATGTAAACCGGTAGTAACAACAAGTCAGTGATGCTCTGCTCAACAGAAAGCTGTTGAGGGATCTTGTTGCCTTGTGCCTTTATTTATGCCTAATAATTCCAATATTTAGGGATTATTGTATATGTGTGTGTAGTGGTGAGGGGGCAGTTGCCTGGTGCCTTAGTCCAATATCACTGTAGGGGGTTGGGGGGTTACAGGAGCAAGTTGCACTAGCAATGGTGTGTTTATTCTTCTTATACAAGCACACAGCCATTTCTGTAGAAGAAAACAGGATGTGCTGGTGATGTGGGTCCTTTTTGGGCTGGGAAGCTTTGGTGTAGGAGTTGATGACATCAGTGACTCTGGACATCTTCTTTGCAGTGCCTGTGAGAATTTCAGCCCATGATGGGGGAGGGCTATAAAAAAAGTGACTCATGCTTGTTTAACTTATCTTCCCATTTCATGCTTTATGTTCTGTTTTTCATTCCTATCTATTCTACATCACCTCTGCCTTCTGCCCCTTTGTCTGCTCTCTAGCAGGCTCTCTCCTTCCCTCTTGTTTACTGTAAGTTTTCTTTTGCTTTACCTCTTTTTACTTGCCCAAGCCCGTGTCTGTCTTCATGTCTCTCTCCCAGATGTCTGCACATCTCCTTTTCATATCTGTTCCTTGCACCCTGTTCCCTTGGGATCATAGGATGACTTCAAGCTCTACCTCCTCTACTTTTTGGTTAGAAGCATTCAAGCCATCTAGCCAACTCATATTAGCTGATCCCCCCCTCAGTGCTGATTCTCCTAGTGCAGGATAATACATTTAACTGGGTAAAATCAAGCTAATGGGTTAAGCTGAGCAGATACTTTTGGGGAGCACCAGTTGCCAGACTATCCAAGTGGATTTCCAAGGGCTGCAAAGCCTATACTAGGGCTGATTTTACCTTCAAAGTGGTGAAAGACTCTGAGCAGGACCTGCCTAAGAGTAGGTGATGACACCTCTGTGCCCACAATGTGGCAAAGTGCACAAATGCAGGCTGCTAATGAGCACATTCCTTTTCAGGGTCCCCCTCCAAATGACAGACAGAAAAGTGTTGGGCTGACGCTCACACCTGATCCTGTCTCACCAGTCCTGCAGAGTGCAGGGGGTATTGTCTGCCTGCTGATACCAGCCAGCATCACCACTGTGGTTACATCCCTCTGCTTGCTGAGTCATGCCTTTGGATCAGAGGTAAGCAGTCAGCACCCAGCTGCTGCCTATGCAAACTACCTTTTTGAGTGTATCATATTCTTATTGTTCATACAAGCTGAAAGAAAAAGATGTCTCATGTTTTAGAGTATTGCTGTGAGTGGGATACTTTTGGTTTTGTCATGATGTCTAATGAGCTCTTTCAGTGACTCTTAAGAGAACAGGGGAAGGTACATAGGAGTGTGCTTAAGAATGGTGTTGCACCCTATACCAGACAGATATCCCCACCTCAGTTCTCACCTGCAATGTGAAACAGAGCTTCAAAGACCAAAGAGAAATAATGACATTGCCTATAAAGTAAAATCTTGGTAGTTCAAAGTAATTGCACAGCTGTTGCCTCAAGCTCTTACGTGTGTCAGCAGTGGATTAGCATCATGTGGCCAGGCTATGGTAGGATCACCTGGGTATTCACAGCCAAATAATGCCCAGCTTCCTTCTTCCCACTGCTAGATTTAAGTATTGAGTTTTTGGAGGGGAAAGACAATGTTGCTGACGTCCAGGCTGTGGAAGCACTTGCGCACCAAGGCCCTGTGCTAGTGCAGGCAGTGGTTCGCTGCTTCAGGTGTCCCAACAGCAGGAGTTTGCAGACTCTGGACATTATGCCTTGTTTTGTTGTACAATTGTACTTTATACAATTCAGTGTCCGGGGGTTTTGTTGCTGTTGTAGGAAAAGCTGTCTCATTTCTGTGTCTGGGGAAAAGCACCCTGAACAAACAGCTCCAGCTCTGATACAGAGCTATAGTATGTAGGGAGCAGGCTTCTTGGCATGACCCCTGAGCTAGGGCTCACTTCTTCCAAGACCATAATAGCTTGGGGCAGCTCAGCAGAGAGCTCTCTTAAGGCTGACTTCCCCCCCTCTTTGATTCTGGGGAAATGGCTTCAGAGATCTCTGAAGGTGGTTGCATTTAGGATCAGCATCAGTCCTACCTGTGTCACTGCTCTGAGCTGAAGCCACGAATGAAGGTGTGCTCGCTCAGGAACAGTGTGCAGTGCACGACGGGGCAGCTTTTCTGTATGTTTCTGAATAAAAAGTGTAAATGACGGTCCTTCAAGTAATGGAGAAAACCCAGACCGACTCCCAAGGGAGATTAGTTTCCCTGTCAGCAGTCTGTCCTGCCTCCTCCTCTGTTGACGGGTATACCTACAAAAGATAACTTCAACATTCTAACTTCAACATTAGGGACTTCAGCAGAGAAGACTAAGACTATTTCTGCATGATTCTCCAAAGTATACACCCCTGGAAATAAAGCGTTCTTTGCCCTACATCTTCATACAAAAGCTTGCTCCTTCCATTAGCAAACAGTGGTTTAAGTGATGCATGCCTGTGTAGGCCACACAGTGAGAGGAGACCCAGAATTTGCAGATCCTAAAGTGAAGGATTTTCATACTGGAGGAGGTTTTACTTTTAAAAAGATCAAGCTTAAAAATAAGCCTTGTTTTTCTTGTGTGTTTGGTGTCAATGTCTTTTAGAAGTAATAATAATAAGATATTTAAATAATGACCCTTTGCCAGCTTTCTCTGCTATCCTGAAGCTAGCTTAAAAAGAGTTGCCATGGTAATTCAAGCTTGCCTGGCCACACGCATAGGATACAAGTTTGACTATGAATCAAGAAACAAAAGGAACTGGATGAGAAGTCTCTTTATCTGAATACACATCTTCAGCAGTGATCACTTGCAGTCAAAATTCCTTCCCTGATTTCCTGCTGGAGATGAGGCTGCGAGCCTGGCTGCAGTAAAGAGGAGCTAACACAAACCTGTTTTTTTTGTTGCTATGGTGCTGGGAATAAACAGCCTTTTTTAGGACGGTCTCCAAAATACCAGTGGAGCTTGCTAGCTAACACACAGTCATTCAACTTGTGAATTGTCTGCGTCCCGTTGTATTTTAATTATCCTGTGTTTCCTTAGTTAAAACATTGTTTTCCATATGGGGATGGCGCTTCCTTCCTCGTTGGCTTTTCATGCTCCCAGCGTGAATAGAGTGTGAATCAGAAACCTGCTGTCTACCACCAGCTTTTTTCTTGAGAAACTACGAGGGTACCTGGCAATCTCTGTGATCACTTCTGTTTAGGCAATTGCTTCTTGAGGTCTGAATGTGTGAAATGCTGTGATGCTGAGCTTCATCATTTCAGAAGTGACTGGGGAGAAGAACGGTTTGGAAGAATTATTCTCCTTAGTGTTGTGAAGTAACCGGGATGAGAGGGCTTTTCCCATATGGCGAGGTCCCATTCAGACTGTGCTGTCCTGTGCAGAGCAAGATGTGACCTTGAGCTGCAGGATCTTAACTCTGTTTGATAAGCGCCTCGCAGTTCTGGCTTAGTGTGCTATAAAGCTGAAATGTGCAGCTGTGGAATATGCTCTTTCACTTCAAACTCTGCAAGAAAAAGGAGTAAATTCGATCTCTGCTCCTTGCCTAGAGCCCTTAGGTTTCCTTCTGTAGCAGCCAAAGACAAAGCCAGTGAAAATATATCCTGTTCTAGCTATTGGTCTCCCCTTGCTCCAGCTGCAACTGTGTGCTTAGCCCTGCCAGATGAAATTTTACTGCTAGAGCTTGGGCTATGTAAACAAGTGGGGGTTCTGAGGAACTGCTTTAAATCTCCGGTGTTACCCATCTCCCACTAGTGAAATACTTAGCAGAACAGCAAGGGAAAGAACAGCCCAGAAGAGAGATGTGAAAACCCAACCAGCAGCGGCTGCTGAAAGCCTGTTTGCTCAGAGCCCCACATGGTGTTTGCTGAGATTTCCTGTTTGAAGCATAGAGATGACTGTTGTGGTGATCACTGTTAACAGATAAAGATTGCTTTTAATGGTGAGATGATATAGCTAGAGAAGCACTGTATGAGTTGGGGTGATTGAACTGTTGGAATATACACTGTTGCTTCTGTAAAAGCATGTGAAAACATTAAGCCCATCCTTTAAGAGCAGAGGCCATGTCCTTCTTTTCTGCAAAGCATCCAGAGAACGCCTTCATCTGAGATTGGGAAAAGAGTGGTTTGGGGGCCCAAACAATCTCTTGTCAGGATGCAACTCCTGCTTTGGATTCTCCCTAAATACAGACAGAAAGATAAATAAAGGCCCTACTTCTGAGAGCTTCCACACAAAAGTCACTCTTGAATCAAAGGGTAATTCAGCTGTAGCTGTGAGCTCCATACACCACAAACTTGTGTGTGGTCAGAAACTTGTTCCATACGTCTGCTGCATAGATTTGCTTGTAGCATTTCCTTTTTCTGCTGAGATGTCCTTGCTGTACCGCGATACTTCAGTACTTTCCTGTAAGTGCTGTCTGTGCCTCTGCTGTAGCACATTTTCCCAGTGCTGGGGCTAGGTGCTGGTCTCCCTGAAATACCTGCCAATTCGAAGTTGCAGCTCAAGTGACTTGGCACCATTTGTCTCAAAGACCTTTGGTATCCTCCACCTCTGTGCACGCCCCAGATACTTATATTTGTCTTTGCCTGATTAGGGGTCCTCTGTTGCAGAGTTCTGTGCAGATGTTTCTTTATTTAAACCACGCTTTATTGAAAGGAAGGAAAAGACAGACACACGCAGAGGAAGGAGGTGTGTTTCATAGCATCGCTTACTCTGAAGTGCTGCCGAAGCCAGGAAAATGCGCACATTGCTCATAATTCTTTGTCTCATTTGTTCTTCCCTCCTGCTCTCCCCTTCCAAAACCCCACCAACAGGAGTTCCCTGCTTCCTTACTTACTAATTAAGTCTTTCTGCCTACAATAAACTAAGAAAGCCTATCAATGAAGTAGTATGTGGTCAAATGATGGCTGGAACCGCTCGGCAGGAAATTTGGTAGGAAAATACAACCTCAGCAGCTTAGCAGGCTTATTTTTAGGGCCTGTGAGCTTGTTTAACTCCGAGATGCAAACTGCCAGATTTCTATTGTTGTCAAATGGCTCGTGTCCCACCAGGCTGAGTCAAACCAGTGACTCACGGGCGAGGAGGAATTGCTTTGGCAGTGGATTGTGATTTTCTTTCCTCCTCCAGCCTAAGATGTGCAAAGTGATAAAACTTGTTTGCAAAACTAATTTCCAGCTTGTTCTGGTTGGAAAAATATATATTATAGTGGTTTTGTAATACAAAAGAAAAAACAAAGCCATCACATTGCAAAATTGTTTGGAAAGCACCTGAGGTATAGAAGTTGGGTGCTGTTGCATTTGGCATAGGCTGGCCCTGCTCCTGCTCTGGGTTGGCATCATGCAAGCTAAGCCCTGAATAGGAACAACAGGGACATGTTAGCTCAGTGCTCTTCCTTGGCTAGCAATCCCTGCAGAGAGCTGGGATTTATAAACCTGGAGCAGAGTGCTGTACCGAGGCAGAAACAGGGATTTCAGGTGTGAGTTGGCTGACATCAAGCCAGCTTGGCAAGTGGATGTAAATCACATGGAAGGTTCAAATCCATATGTTGTTTAGGAAAATTCATGTTCTAATTCCAGTACACAGCCTCGCTTGTCTCTCTCAGCCTTCCTCTCAAATCTTTAACCTCCTCTGTAGAACAAGCTACTTCTAGAAGTCATTAAATTAGTTCCTTGAGATACACACAGGATTGTCTTGGTCTCATTACTGTGCTTTCTGCTTACCCTTCTGGCCTTTAAAGCATTGTGTGCAGTTGAATGCAGGCTGGAATGAGTGAGGGCACGCTTTCATGCCATCACCTATAGTGGTGAGAACCTTACATCTTCTCTGGTGGGTTTTGCCTAATCGCATGCTCTGGAGCAGGTCAGAGGTTTTGTGCCTTGCATCAGGGCAGCAGCTGGGCAGTGCAGGGTGTGCATCACTTACAGCCCTCCTGTATCTCACACCCGGGTTTGTGGTAAGGCCTATGTCAGTCCGTGTTAGCAGGGCTGGAAGGCAGTGAGCCACAGCCCCAGGGAGGGTTGTTTCTTCAGGTTTATAGCTTCTTGCAAAGATCTTGCAAGTCCGCTCAGAAGTTACTTGGAAAGGAACCAGATTTATGACCTTTGTTTCTGTTTATCGCAGTCACCAAGAGGTGTTGGGATCTAATGACCTGTCACCTTGCCCAGCAGGCGTGTTGTTCACAGCACTGGTTCCCCTATGCACGAGCTTTCTCCTCCACATTGGTGTACACAGGCACTGCTCTCTGGCAGCAGTTCAGGCACCAAGGACACTCACTGTTGCTGTCAGCATTGAATTATGCTTGAGCATGGCCTTTAAAATGAGTATGAAGTTTCTCAGTCTAACATCTTGCTCTGTAGGTCTCATCAGTGGAGATAAAAGATAGATGGTCTTGGCTGAAGGTACAATTCAGAACTTTATTAGTCACCTACCACAGTGTGGCACTTACTTCTTCCTTGGGGCAAGCTCATATTGGTTCAACTTGCAGTGACTTATGTACTGAAGGGTCTGCTGTGAGTTCACAGTTTGGTAACTATGAGTTTGCTTACTGTTTATTTTTAAAGAACTGATTGTGAATTTCTTCCTGTAGCGTGTCCTTGGGCCCTTCACAAAGTCTGAGGTTCTGGTGTCAGACAAACCCACATGTGATTTTGAAAATCCCTAAATAGCCAGAATGTCCAGCTCTGCAGCTCTTAACACCAGTCAAAGCCTGGCTCAAGGCCGTAGCAGTCTGTCACACTCAGGGACTCCTCAAGAAGTTGAGCTTAACAGTGATTATCCTGATTTTTTTTTCCTCTGTCTTTTTGGCTGATCCACACACTCAGACTGTACTACTTTGTCTAACAGCAGTGAAGTGATAACTGTCCCTCCTCAACTTCCCGATAACTGCAAAGGATGCTTTTAGGCAGTATAGCTTATTTCTTTTCCAAGAGCATGTTGCTGTATCAGCAGAAAGTACTCTGATGTTATGGGAGCTGGAGTGCAAATCCAAGCAGGTTAAAACAGCTAAGTAAAAATGGAGTATGACTCAGGTTTTCAAGGAGGGGTAGAACTAGATGATATTTAAGGTCCTTTACAGCCCAAACCCATCTATGATTGTTTGCTGGGGATGTATGCAGCCAGTTAGCTATGCAGTGTAAATGTAAGGGCTTAATTTCTATACTGAGCAGTGAGACAGTGTTTGAATCCTTTTGATAATTCCGGTCTGGGCTACAGATACGCTGCCTTTGGAAGAGACAGCTTTGAGATGCTAGTCCTATCAGCCAGAGAGTTTAAATATTCAGGTGTTGTATTCAAGACTTAATGGAAATCAAAATCTACCTCTGCTACACACCTACCCTTTATTCTGGTAAAGGGACTCTGTGATGCAGTGACCTGAGCTGCAAAATTGGTCTTAAAAGATCCTGTTGCCTTACTCCTATGGACACACTCCCCTCAGTTGTGCCAGCACAACTGTTGATGGGATAGAGCTGCTAATGGGAACCTAGTTATGTGATCCAGGTTAAAAATAAACCCCTATTTTGGGGGGAAGTGGTGGAAAGAAGAGTTATATTTAAATCAGATCATTGTGATGATCTGGTAGACAATGTGACCTCCCAAGCAGCTGTTGCATAGCTCAAGGGCAGTGGAAGAGCCAGAGAGTTGTGCAGAGAGAAGAATGAGTGGTAGCCTCTGAAATCAGTTTCATTGTCCTCCACTCTTGGGAAAAAGAGGGAAAATTGAACTGTGAACCCTGGTTTCAGAGCGTAACAGTTAATCAGCATAAGTAGTGTTCAAGGGGGAGTTGTAGGATAAATACTCGGGAATGAGTGAGTGTTGCATGATGGTGTCTCACAGGTACCTCCTCAGCCTCATTTCTACCTGTGATCCCTAGCTGCTATGCTAGTTTGTGATAATGAGATAATATATATGGTAAGAGGATAGGAATCTGAACTGCCAAGCCATGGTCGTATTTATGGCTGTACTAACACCATGACAAACAGGTCTTACCAATATTCCCCTCTCTCTTGGGTTGGGATGGCTCTATTGCACAGATATTTGTCACACATGCAAGTGGGAGTGGGGTTGGAAAATAAAGAATCATTCTCATGAGTGTCCCGGGTTCAGCAGCAGCAGTCATTTTTCTCCCTCTTGGTAGCTGGTGCAGCACTGTGGTTTTGATTTTGGGCCTTGGAGCAGTGCTGATAACAGCAGTGTTTTCAGTTACTGCTGGGTAATGTTTTGGTCTGACCAAGGAC
>JARCZZ010004327.1:2610-20830 GCA_030323915.1 Brotogeris chrysoptera | reverse complement strand
CAGGAATTGCGAAACAGTGAGAGGAGAAGCCAGGGAAGGAGGGAAGGCGAGGAGAGGAGAGGAGAGGAGAGGTGAGTAGAGGAGAGGAGAGGAGAGGAGAGGAGAGGAGAGGAGAGGAGAGGAGAGGAGAGGAGAGGAGAGGAGAGGAGATATTTTTATTTTTTTTTTAAGAAAGAAAAAACCATAAAAGATGTTCAGACCTCGTTGGTCTCTTCAGTTTAAAGGTGATTTCCGAATTTCGGGGTCTCACAAGCCTCACCCTGACCTCCGCCCAGTCCCTTGCATCCCCACCCCTTTGCAGTGGGGCCATGGTGGCAGAGCCCAGGGGCCGGCTCCCCGCCCTGTCCCGCTCCGTCGCGCAGCCCGGGGCCGGGCCGCCCCGTCGGGGCCAAGCCGTTTGGGAGCGAGGTCACCCCGGGAGCCGACGGCGGGGCCGCCCAGCAGAGCCCGGCCTGCTGAATGAACTTGCAGCACTTTGTTGGAGCCTCCGCTGCGGTGCTCGGCGGCATAATGAGTCGGGCCCTGTATACAGGCATTCATGCTGGTCTGAATGTGGTGTTGAACCTTCTCTGTGCCGGAGCGGCTTGATGGTTTGAATGGAGCTCCCTGGTGGGACATTGCTCTCTGCAACTGTGCTTCTTTGGATGACTGTTGTTCCTTAACATTCATGCCTCATTATGGAGCAACCTGTTAAATCAGGGAGAACAGTGTGCCAAAGTGTTACTCAGGGGCACCGGCAGTTCAGCGGTGGGCATAAATAAGGGCCGCCGAGGAAAATAACTTTCATCGCATCTCTGGGCAAAAGTGATCTCTCTTTAATGGTGCCTCTAGTAGCCCGGTTTAAGTCTATAAAGAGCGATAGTGGAATGTTTTGATTGAGTCTAAACATTGTCTTTGAATAAAGCTGAAACCATGTAATTAATGTGTCTTTTTAATAAGGGACAATACGGTCGTTCAAGCTATTTAATTTCATTTAATTTTCCATCCCATTTGCTCCAAAGGCTGCTTTTACTTTTAACACCCGGCCTTTCATGCTGCATCTTGCTCCAGTGGGCACATTAGATCGGTTTCACCCTTCCTTTTTAGGGAAGGAAAAATAAAAGAAAATGTGGTTCCTTTCCTCTTTTGTGGACAATTTATTTCACTTGGGGAACTTCAACTTTGAGCCACAGGACAGAATAAAAATTGGAGAACTGGTGTGAATGCTTCCAGAGCAAGGGCTTTTCTTTTCTGAGTGGATGGGAACCAGCCACAGTCGGCTATATTAATAAATAACTTTCCTCACAGTCGGCCTTTACATGGTCCTATTGATAAAATTGTTCGCGTGTCGTTCACGCTTTTTGACTCATTAAGGCCTGGGAGGGAGCTGCTCCCAAGGCGGAGCAGTAGGGTACCTTGGTCGCCTTAAAAGCCCTCTCTCTCTCTCTCTACCTCTGCGGCTCCCGGAATTTCAGCCCAGTCTCATCCTCAAGTGGCCAGGCCAGAGGTTACAGGGGCATGTTCATGGCTTAAATTTATTGCCCTCAACTTCTTGTTTATCCATTTTTCCCAACTCAGGCCACTGATCAAAGGGGTCATCTTCAGTTCCCCACATCCTCTCTTTCCCCCCTCCTTTCCCGTCCCTGCCGAAGTGAAAAAGACACAGTTCCCCTCCTCCCCCCTTCTCTCGGGACGGTTCCTGCCATTGCACCCCGGAGAGATGCGATCGATGATCATTGCTGCTACGGGGGGGACAGGAGAGACATTTATCTCCTGTGCTTGCCAATACGTATCATTAATCCAGATTCACAGCCCAGGGCCGGCCAGCATCCCCCGGACCAGGCGGAGGAAACGCCCCAACCCGTCCGGGTCCAGCCCGGCTGGAGGAGCCCAGCGCTGCGGGCGGGACGGGGGGATCGGTCAGCCCTCCTCTCCCCGCCGGTCCCAGCATTGACGCTGACATTTCAGGGCAGCAGAGGCCGGTGCCTTGCGGGGCCGGAGACAACAACGCTCGGTGTGGGCACATATCACGACAGCAGATGCGGTAACTCGCCGGGCTGAGACTCCATCTCCCGCCCGGAGCGATGAGAGGGAAGAGCATCTTTGCAACCGCCAACACCTAAGACGTGCCCGTTCAAAATCGCTTTCGTCGCCCGTGCTTATCCCTGTAGCCCATGCTCACACGGTGGGTGCCACGCGTGACGGCGGCAAGCGGTAAAGCCCACAGTAAGGATCACGTCGGAAGTGAGGTGCCAAGGTTCATGTTGCAGAAAGCGAGATTACTTCAGAGGAGCCCGCTCGGTTACCTGGCACCTATCGGCAGATGCGCCTCTAAGTGTAGCCTTTGGGGGTTCTTTTGAAATGCATTAGGTCTGACTGTTAGAAAAACGCCGGGGGCGGGAGGGGAATCCATATCTGCAATTGCTTCTGAAAGCAGCGGATAAAATCTGCATGTGCAACTTCTCCGCAAGAGAAAGGTTCAGAAATCTTCTTTTTGTAGACTTACTAGGTACGGAGTGGAGAAAACCTGCTAGCGGGGACTAGACAGGGCTGGAAAAGAGAAAATGGAACTCTGAATTTGTTACTGTACTCTTTGGTCTGACAGGCACAGCTGGTCTGTTGCATGTGCCCAAGAAAAAAGTTGCACACCTTTTCCCTTCAGCTCCTGGAAAAATCTTGGGATATTTCCCCAGCTTGAGTTACAAGATGACTTAATTCTAGCACCTCGTTGTATCTTAATTAAAATATTTATGCGAAGAGGAGGGACAAAGACACACTGTTCGAATCGCGTCCTTCTGGCTTTATTTACAGCCGCTTTTTTCAGGTTCCCCCTCCGAAAGCAGCCTCGATGCAAGCGATTTTGCTTGTGGGAGAGGAACCTGTGGATATATTAAATTAGGAATGCGGCCACAAGCTGCTTGCTAGACATCTGTGTTATCTGCTGGTCGTGCCCCTTCGTTTCCCCGTGCCTGTATGTCTCTATTTGCTCTTGTCCCTATTTCTTCATCGCAGGAACTACAACCACAGCTTCCCAGCGCTCACAGGTGCAGCGGGCTGTGTTTCACGGGGCTACGACGGCTCATATTTTGAACTATTCATCCTTCTTAAGGATCAAAGCTCTTCTGAACAGATTACTGGCCTGCAACCAACCCACTGAAATGGTAATATGGTCATTCGTTTTTAAAAAGAGAAAGTGTAGGTATTTTCTGGTGTTTTCCCATCAAGTACCTGCCCAATTTCTGTATGGCACACGCCGGGAATCAATAGAAGTTAACAAGTCCTCAAAACATTCCCCATCTCTTTGTTTAATCCCCTTTACAATAAAGCCAAGGGAAGAGAATTAAAAATCTTTGAAGTATATTAAGCCTCAAAAGGCTCAGCCAAGTAGACTTAAAATAGTCACTTATTTTCCAAAACTGGTTTGTCGAGGAACAATAAAAGGAAGTAAAATTTATGGAGAAATTATACAGTGGATTTGTCACTTAAAATATCGTAACTGTCTCGGGGACAATACCCCATGCTGAGGATTAATGGTCCCTCCAGACCTTTGATTCACCAGCGCCTTTTCTTTGCCCTTGACAAATTGGATTTTTAGGAATGGGAAGGTCGCCTGGCCCATTGTCTGCCAACCATTCACTCGGCCTGATTATGCAGGAGGGTTAGGGAAAGGCTCCATGTGACCCTCTCGGATGGGACTCCGCAGCTGCTCGAGGAGCCAAACTCTCTCACCAAACTCCGCGCCCCGGAGCATCCCCCTGCCAAGGGGTACCCCTCCTGCTCCCGTTGAAAAGCCGGCGCCCACAACACCGCCGCGTCACTCCGCGGGCGGGGAAACGCCGCGGCTCGTCCTCCCCGCCTGCCCCTGTCACTCCGGCCCCCTTAAGTACTTGGGGTTCCCGAGCGCTGGCACCCGGAGGCAGCGATGCAAAGCAGCAGGGCCCCGGCCGGCAGCGTCAGCGCCGAGAGCTGCATCCCTGCGGGGCTGCGGCTAGGCCCTGTGCCGGGCGCCTTCAAACTGGGCAAGTACCTGTCAGACCGCAGGGAGCCAGGACCCAAAAAAAAGGTATTTTCCGACGGTCTGTACTTCACAGCTGGACCTTGCTTTTCCTTCGTTCGGGGGAAGCCGGCTTAGGAGAAAAGGCTGCTCTTCTAGATCTCCCCTCCCCACCTTCGATCCTCCCTTCTTAGAGCAAGCCAGGAAAGGAAAGGGAAGCATTTCCAGAGAGTCCCGAGATGTCTCCTTGTGGCTTTGCCAGGAGAACCCGCCCATGCCATCTCCCCCTCCACCTCAGCGCCGCGGGTCAGCTAGCCCGGTTCGCCTCCGCTACGAGGCCAGGGGACCAAGAGTCTCTCCCGGAGGAGCGGACTCGCTCCCGCCTTGAACACAGACGTGCTGAAAACGTCGCAGGAGCCTGGCGCACGGTGCTGCAGGGTGCTGATCCCTCCGCTCGGCCCTGGTCCCGCTGGGCTCCGTTCACTCGGGCATTGCCCCTTCCCGGCAGGGCTGGCTCCGTGACCCCGAGCCTCGGTGAGACGGGGACATGCGTCTTTCTCAGCCCTCGGGTTTTGTTCGAGGGGGCAGCAGGTGCACCCATTCATTTCTGGCTCGGGTTTGTGCCCCGCGTCCCTCCATCCCTCTCGCCATCAGCGAACGCTTTGACTGGGGCCGCAAGGGAGCGCGGGGCAGCAGGCCGGGGGTCCTCCAGGGCCAGGGGTGCGGGTAGTGGGGTCCGAAGCAGCCAGGAGCGGCTCGGCCTTCTCGGAAAGCCTCGGACCCACAAACCACCCGCACAGCCGGAGCGGGAGGGGGTGATTGCTTCCCGGCTGCCGGCACCGGGGTCAGTGCGTGTCCGAGCAGGGACGGGGCGCGGACGAGGCGGTGAAAGGTGCTCTCCCCGTCCATCGGGCTCCTCAGGGTACTGCGGATGATCACCCTTCCTCCACCCCCCGGGCAGCCGCGGCTCACGCGTTCCGCTCGGATTTTTAATGGCCTTTAATTGTTTTTAAACGCTCTGCCAGCCCACTCAAATTTATTTCTCATCTGGCTCCCTTGGTTTCTCGCTTTAGACCGCTTTGTTCCGGTGACTTTTATTGCACGGTCATTCAGGGAACGGGCATTTCATTTTCTCTTTGTATGGGCAAGAAGATTATGAAGTATGGGGCTACAGAGACTTTGTAGCTAAGCAGAATCCTTCTCACCTTTGCCCCTCCACATCTCCCGACAAGTCGTGTGTCTCGCGATTGTGTTGCACCGACTCAAAGACTGCGCAAACCCTTAAAAAAATAACAACATCTTACCTGGTCATTTAATACAGCATTAAGCTAATTGTAGCAGCTGCGACTGAACGAGGTGCATTTGTGCCAGTGGGATCTGATGGTAAATTCCCATTTCCCCTCGCAGTGCTGGGGACGGGGATCTTCTATCCCGACTCCCGCAGGGTAGCAATCCCCACCCCCTCCCTCATAGGCCGGCCGCAGCTCTCCCAATGCACCTGCGAGCCAGGAAAGTTCCTGCCCAAAGGAGTCTGAGGATGTAAGGCCGGCAAAACGAGACGCTATGGCCGCTGCTTCCGAGCTGCGATGCCCAGCCACCTGCCTGGTATAGGAGAACAGGCTCGCAGGGCAAGGCAGAGCGGGCAGGCAAGCAGGCAGGGGGACTGGTAAGCTGTTTGCTTGTTTTCTGTTTCGTCTCTAGTGGAAGTGACAGCGGTGTCGCCTGTCTTCCAGGTGCGGATGGTGAGAGGGGAATTAGTGGATGAAGCCGGGAGCTCAGCTCTGGAGTGGATAGGGTTAATCCGAGCTGCCCGAAACTCCCAAGAGCAGACACTGGAGGCTGTTGCCGATCTGCCAGGAGGACAGGTACCCCACTCGCGTCTCCGGGCAGGCCTGGTACTGCTCTCCGTCACCTGCCTCCCCTCTCAAGCCTCCTGAAGAAGTTTCCTTTCTCCCCTTCCCAGATTTTCTACCGGGCGCTGCGAGATGTTCAGCCGGGAGAGGAGCTCACCGTTTGGTACTCCAACCCACTGGCGCAGTGGTTTGACATCCCCGTCACGGCCACCCCAACGCACGACGAGAAAGGTACAGATCGTTTCAGAGGAAACAAATTAAATTAATCAAACCAGACCTTCTTAATTATCACCTTTGGCGGGAACTCAAACTGCGGTAGGCAACAGTGGGCTCTTCAAATTGCTCCCTTAGAAAACATTAATGCCAGCACAGCTGCAGTGACTTTTAACCTGCCATCCTTTAAACTAAGACTCCATCTGCTTACGTTTAAAGGGTGATCTATTGACTCGGTAGCGTATGGAAAGGCCCCCGTGCCTCGAGTCGTTCCGACTTCGGTACAATCTAATGATCTTTTGATAGGCAAATGGAGTTTCTGTGAAACAAGGCTAGCACTATGGTGTGAGACAGCAATTTGGCTTCACGGCCTTTAAAAGTACCTCTTGCATCTCCCATGTCCCTCGTTCAGAGCTTCAGGGCCTATTTTCAGGTTATCTTGTGGGTATGTTCATACAGTCAAATCCAAACGGGTACTGGACAATCCCTGTAAATTAGGATGTATGAGGTAAAAAATTAAGTCGGTGTCAAATCAGGCTCAGATAGGAAAATCCGAAGATACCGGGAAGGGGAAGATACCCGGCTGCGAGCTGATTCTTAGCTGGAATCACACTGGTGTTCACAAAAATTACAAGGTGGCAGGACATTCACAGAGAGGAAAGAAGATGAAACCTCTCCGTGTTTCCCTGCCGGGCCCCTCCGGTGGCCGGTACACTCTTCTGCCCACCCCTGGTGATCCAGCCGCTCCCCCGGGCGGCGGCGGCTCGGCGACCTGCTGGCAGGCAGTAGGCCACCCCTGGCCAAGGCCGTTCAGCTGGCGACGAGAGAACCCCCTGCTCCTGCCCGACGCAGAAGATGCTTCAGCCAGCGGAGTCCCCTAGAGAGGAGCAAGGGCTCAATCCGGGGGATACTGAGCCCTCCCCAAACCTCGATGCCTGCTGCTCCGGAGGAAAATCGGGATCCGACCCGGAGGGATGACTGCAAAAACACCGGCCACTGACTACTCACCTCCTGCCCAACTCGTGCAATGCACAAGAGCACAAATCCCTCCTTATACTAAAACTTTACCCGGAAAAGAAACTCATGGTCACGTCTTTGTCCCACCCCTCCACCAAGCGCAGTGAGGCCGCGGGTCTGCGGAGCGTCACCCCTCGAAAAAATCCTGCTCTGGCGAAGTTTTGGCTGCAGGAAGGAGGACACGGGGCTGGGTTTTGCCCACTCTCCAGCCCAGGAGCCTCTGCCAGCGGATGCTGCTCGAGGGAAACAATGGCAAGGAATCTCGGGCCTGCGAGATGCAGCAGGCGTGTGGCATCTCCCTCGTCCCGTCGAATAGAGGCTTAACTGCAGACTGACCCTGCGGATCTGCCGTGTCTCCGGCCCCACCATTTCCAGGACAATTAAAAGGGGCTCGGAATAAGCGTATCAAATGCTGAAGAGCTCATCTTTTAAGGACAGTATGCTGGAAAAAAACCCTCAAATCCCCACCAAAAACCGCTAACCAAACAATGCCCACCCTCCCCCCCCCCCGAAAAAGACCAACAAAACCCAACCAGCAAACAACCTTCCCCCCCCAAAAAAAAACAAGTCCAAAGCCAACAAAACCCCAAAGCCAACATAGCAGAAGAAATTCAGAGGGGGGTTTGTTTCTTTGCTTTGGTTTTGTTTTTTTTTTTCTTTTTTTCCCAACAAACAAAACTTTGGAAATCTTCTTTTCCAAATCTTCATTTATTTGGGTTTACTGGGATGAGAAAGGGGTATTTTTCGTTTCTTTCTTTCCCCTCTTCCCCCTCCCCCCCCGCTCCAGAGCGATGGTTGCTGGACTGGAGCTGAACTGCAAAAGCCCCGGGCCTGGCTCGGTGGCGCTCGGGAGGCGGTCGGTCCCACCAAGTTTTTGCCAAGGACAACCACGACCGATCCGCGCCGCAAAGGCGAACGACTGCAGCGGTCGGTGGCTGCACGCCATTCTGTCCTCAGCGTGCCTCTGCCCGGTTTGCAATGCACGGCGGTGGGGTTCGGCCGCGGTTCTCCCTCCAGCGGCCGCTGCCGGGCAGATACGCTCCCTCCTCCCGCCCGCCCTCCTCGACGGGGCGAGAACCCGCGTCCAAGGACTTGGTAACGCCGCGCAGCCTGGGACCTCCGATTCGCAGCAAGAGAGGAAGGGCTGCGCACGACGGCAAGGGCACAGGAGACGAGACGCTCTCAATAGCGCTGGATCCGACCACGCGAGTTCCCGCGGACAGCGAAGACTTCGTGTTTCACCGGATCAGCGGCCACCGGCTCGTCGCTGCCACAAAAGCTGAGTTAAGGCCTCTTGGACTGGCTGCGGACACCGTGCCCGCCCCATTCAGCCGGTGCCCCGGCTGAAGCCGCCCCATTCCTGGCGGTTTGTGCCCCAGCCCACCCCCATTGTCCCTCAAGGGATCCCCCGAAGTGTGAGGAGCTGGTCTCCGGCGCGAGCAACCTCTCGTTTCTGTGCGGCACTTGGTCACACGGCGAGGATCTGCTGGAGAGAGGGTGGGGATGGACAGCAGCTCGTGAGGGACCCGACGGCTCCCGAAACGTCTCAGTGGCGTATTGTAGTGACGAGGAGAGATGGGGCGGGAGAAGGATGGATATTATGTAAACATAACACGAGAGAGAAGGAAGGAGAAGGGAGAGAAAGGGAAAGAGAGAAAGGAAAAGGAAAGGGGGGAAGAGAGAAAGATAGAAAAGGAGAGGGAAGGGAAAGAGATAAGGGAAAGGGAAAAGGAAAGGGGGGAAGAGAGAAAAATAGAAAAGGAAAGGAAAGAAGAAAAAAAAGAGTAAGAGAGAGAGAGGGGGAAAGAAAAACGAGGAAAACGTAGAAGACATAAAGATACCCAGGCAGGTAGGTTGCCAGCAGAGGCAGCGTTTCACCGTCGGGGCTGGGAGATGCTCCTGCACAGGAGGACCCCCCTGGCAAGGCAGAGCCAGGCGGAGGAAAGAGAAGTCTGTTCCTCTGCGTGCCGGGGAGTCACCAGGGCCGCGGCCACCGGGGTCTGTTGCGCTTTAGAGAAGCCGAAGTGTTTAGGGGACGGGGCACGAAAGGCATTGTCCTCTGAAAGGGAACGATTACATATGGCCCATACATATCGGATATTGTCTTGCCGCGTAATGAGGGGCTCACGATCATTAGATTGGCCTTTGTTCGGTGCAGCCGACTCCCTGACATACGCTACCTCCACTGCAAACGCTAACAGATGGGCCCCCCGACAGACTACTCGCGGCAGCAGCTGCTCCCCTCTGCCTCACGGCGACCGTCCGTGGGAGCGCAGCCCTGACCACGCAGAGCCTGCACCGCTCCGCGACATGGCGGGGGAGAGGGGATGCGCGGGTAGGCGAGGAGATGCGTGGGGATGCGCGGCAGCCGCTGATGGGCCCTTCCGTTTGCCTCCGCAGGGGAAGAGCGGTACATCTGCTGGTACTGCTGGAGGACCTTCAAGTACCCAAACAGCCTCAAGGCCCACGTCCACTTCCACTGCGCGTTGAGCCACGGCCGCCCCTTCCTCCACCACGACCACGGCAGGCCCGCTGCCTTCGGCCTCCCGCCCAAGGAGTCGCCGGCCGCCGCGCTGCGCGCCCACCCGCCGCCGGGCTGCGGCCCGCGGGAGCCCGTCAAGCGCGAGGCGGTCGTCGCTTCCCCGCCGCTCGCCAAGCCGGGGCTGCCCAAGCGTACGGCTGGCAAGGAGGAGCAGGAGCGGGCTCTGGACATGAGCTTAGGGGCCGCCCGCGGGCCGGGGCCGCTGCTGGGGCCGGCGGGCGGTAACGGGCTGGCGCTGTGCCCCGGGGCGCGCTCGGCCTTCCGCCCCGCCGGGCCGCTGCGGGAGGAGGCGCGGGGCGCCGCCGCCCTAGGCTTCTCCAAGCTGCTGGGGGGGCTGAAGGCGGGACGCGCCGCCGCCGAGGCGCCTCCCAAGTGCGGTGCGCTGCCGGGCGAGGCTGCCCCCCCGTCGGCAGCGGCCGGTCTGGCGTGCGGCGGCGGTCTCCGCGCCTTCCCGCTGCTCTCACCGCTGGAGGAGGCCTCTGCCTTCCGTCAGGTGGAGCGGGGACTGCCAGGCGCCGCCCTGCCGCCCGCCCGCTACCCACCGCTGCCCGGCGGCGCGCTGGAGCGCTTCGCGCTGCCGCCCTTCGAGGGGCTGAAGGCGTACGCGGGGGAGTGCGGGCTGCCCGTGATGCCGCTCACCGTCTACAACGGGGAGCTGCTCTACGGCGCCGCTCCCTACTACCCGCTGAAACTGCACCTGGGCGGCCTCCTCAAGTACCCCGAGTCGGTGCCGTACTTCGGGGGGCCGGCTGCGGGGCTGCACGCCTCCGAGCTGGGCTCGCTGGCCAGCATCGACCGGGAGATCGCCATGCACACTCAGCAGCTCTCCGAGCTGGCGGCTGAGAAGGGCCGCGGGCGGCTGGAGGCGCTGCCAGCGGCGGCCGGCGGCAAGCCCAAGACCGGGCACCTGTGCCTCTATTGCGGGAAGCTGTACTCCCGCAAGTACGGGCTGAAGATCCACATGCGGACTCACACTGGCTACAAACCGCTCAAGTGCAAGGTCTGCCTGCGGCCCTTCGGAGACCCCAGCAACCTCAACAAGCATATCCGTCTGCACGCCGAGGGCAACACGCCTTACCGCTGCGAGTACTGCGGCAAGGTGCTTGTGCGGCGGCGCGACCTGGAGCGGCACGTCAAGTCCCGGCACCCGGGGCAGAGCCTTGGCAAGGCGGCCGAGGACAAGAGTGACTCTGGCTACGCGGCCCCCGAGCAGGAGCAAAAGACTGACAACGAGAGCGACGTGGACGTCTGCTTCACCGACGACCAGAGCGACCCAGAGAGCGGCAGCAGAAACCACGAGCAGTGATGTGGAACGCGACCGGGGCGGAGCGGGCCGATCCGGAGAGGCAGCCCTCCCCTCCCGCTGACTCCGAGCTGGGGCTGTCCCAGGGGAGCCCGTGTCGCGGGGGAGCGCGGGCTGGCTAGCCCCCGCTGGCGGTGGTGCGGCCGGGAGCTGGGCAGGGAGAGGTGGGGGGGACGAAACCCTGGCAGGCCTGGGATCCCGCCGAACAGACAGCGCACCCCCATAGGCGCTCGTATTTTAGTGGCCATATATTTTTATTGTACCTTTGTGTCGAGGAAATTGTGCCTTTTGGAAACGATTTTTTATTATGCGCTCTCCCGCCACTTGTTCCTGCTATCCAAGCCGTAGGGCGCAGCAGAAGACCCGGGTCACAAGCACCTCTGCTGTCTGTACACCTTATCTGACACCTCAGATGTGCTTTCTCGGGTCCTAATAAAGCAATACCAGCAGCTTTTTTGAAAGAAAGAAAGAAAGGCAAAAAAAAAAAAAAAAAAAAAAAAAAAAGGCAACCAAAAGCCGCACTTGCAGCACTGAAGAGGTTTGCATATAACGGGCGCATCGTTCGATCAATTTGCAATTATTTATAACAGATAATATTTGAGTAACAAATGTAAATTACATATTGAAAAGCATGAATCTAAAAGCACGCACTATATCATTTCAAGGGAAATACACTCTTTGTTCGGTAGAATACAAATGTGGTGTATGTTTGTTTTCTAATGAATGATGTACAGTGGATACAGTATTTTGGTCTTGGTTCCGGTTTGTCATGCTCTTTTGCTTAATTATTTTTTTTTTCCTCTAAATAAAGTTACTGACAAACTACCGTTTGGTTGATCACTGAAACGCTGCAGGCAGGATCTTATGTTTCTTCATAGCGCTTCTGATGATGGGGAGCTCAGCGCACATCCTGCTGGCTTCAGCTTCTTTGAGTCAAGCTCTAAAGTATTTGTCCCATTGAATATTGCATCTGAGTAGTCTCCTTCTGTCGCAGCAAAACGAACCGACAAAACCCAAACAAACCCAAATCTGTTCTTCCCTATCCCTACGATTTTTGGAAAAATTTTTCTTTTTTTCTGCACAGGCTCAGTGGAGAGATGTTAAAGGCTGAACATCATTACTCTGCTTCATCTGTGTTCTGTCAAACGCGCCCCTTTTGCAACCCCTTTTCTTTAGAATCGTTGCTTTTATCTAAGCAAAAAATCTCCTTATACTGTTGGCATGTGGAACCTGAAACTCGTTCAACTTATAAAAGACTTAGAAAATTATGTTTCCCTTGGAAAACTCTCCAATCCCTCTCTCAGGCCCAGCCGGTGCTTTCGGTGGGAATTGGTGCTTGGGCAGGAGGAGGAGATGGGAGAGAGCCCCACGTTTTGCTTTTGCGTAGCTCCCAACTCTGAAGCAGATGGTACATCTCTTCGTTTGATGCTGTGACGCACGGAAAGTTGAGAGTTTCCAGGATCGGGCTCTGTTTCAGCCCAGGGTGTAGGGAACGCGATGTAAAATGCAAACAAATTGCTTCCAGCGCCTGAATCGCTCTCAGATACAAAGCTGAAAGAATATCAGAGCCTCCTTTTGCTTACTTAAGGCTAAACGTGCTTGGCAGTAATAGGAAATGTGAATTCAAATACCAGGTTTGTATTTCCTTTAAAGCTGTAGGCTTTAGGATATTATAATTATTACTATAATTATTTTAATTATTAGTATTTTAGCTATTATTATTTTAATGATGATGATGATGATGTTTGGGCTAATGCACTAAATACCCTCTCACTCAATTCGTTTTTATCCCAGGACACAACTTGTGTCTCTGTCATGAAAGTGAATAGAAAAAGTCTCTCCTGTGGAAAACAGGATACCGTTCGTCTGTCAGTTGAATTGCAAATCCCGTTGTCATGTGTAGCACCGGCAGCGGGACCCGGAATTTAACCTGCCAGGTCTTTATTTCCATATTTATCTGTTGCCTTCCCAAGGCAGGTACCTGGGGAGAGCTGCGTCATTTGGGCTACGAGGTCGGGGAAATCCTGGAATAATAAAGCTGTGATCTGGGAATTCATTACATGTCAGTAGAGGTGGAGTGTTTTAATAGAGGTGTCCCATGACGTCGTAATACTTGGGCTACCTTTACAAAGAAAGGTATTCCTGGCAGTCAATTTGAATTAACCGCGAATTATCGGTCTGTATGTCCACAAATTAATGTAGTCGTTGAATGAAGCAAACCACAAACCGAAGTAAGTATTTAGCAACCGCAAACAGCCAAAGTCGAGACCAAAACAAATCCCCAACGAAAAAACAAACAACTCCAAACTCAAAACATGTTTTTATTTTATTTTATTTTATTTTGACTGCTGTGTAGCGGAGAGAGGAATCACAAAATACTCGAGGAGAAACGGGGAGAAATTCTGCCACATTTAATTTTTCGGGCTCCACCCCTGCTACCTCCCCAGAGGGGACACGGGCCCCAGCAGGGACCAGGTCCCACCGACTCCGTGCAGAGGGCAGAAGTGGAGCTCCGACGACCTGCCCAGGATCGGCGCACCGGCCGCAGCTGCACAAGGCGGGAGAACAGTGTGAAACCCGAGCGGGGTCGCTGCACTCCAGGGCGGCTTCCGATCTGTCAGCTGCGGGATGCGCTGCGTCAGCCCTCCCCTGAGGTGAGCTGGTTGCTACTACTTCCTCTCCTCTATTGTTCCACTTGAGCCAGGGACAAGGCGACAACGTCCTCCCGAAACCTTCGGGATACGGGCAGCGCCAGAAGGCCGGGTGCAGCTGGGCCGGGGCAAGAAGCATCTCGGTGTAAAGCTAGGACCAGCAGCTGCAGCCCTCTGGGGGGCTCCGGCTCGCCCTCGGCCTGCCCGCGGGCCCTGGGGCCGCTGGTCCGGGGATCCGAGGGCCGCATCCCCAGCAAGGGGACCAGCAGCCTGCGCCGACGCTGATTGGCTTAGCTCTCTCACGTCCCGCGCCCCCATTGGCCGGACCCGATGTGCGGGCGGGGTCCGGGAGGGCCGGAGCGGGTCCGGGGCATCCGTCCTTCCGCGGGCGCGGCGGGTTCGCCTGTGGAGTTCTGTGCCAGGGATGGCGGTTCCTGCGCCCTGCGGCCTCCCTGGAGGCAAATGTGGGTCCGGAAGGACGTGAGAAACCTGAGGGCTGTAGGTTGAGCGTGCTGAGCCGATGGCAGAACAACCCTCGGCACAACGTGCTCTGTAGCTCGTGTTTGGAGCGTCTCTAGGTCTAGCGTGCTGCTGGCTGGCTGTCATGGGGACTATCATTTGCAACTAGTTAAAAAACCCCAAACCCATCAACATGTTTTAGTTTCTGAATTTGTAATTACTGGTAGCTGGAGTAATCTGAGTATTTTTAGAATATAAAATTTTTGTATAACTCTGCATTTTGTAATATGAAGAAATAAATTAACCAGTTTTACAGGAAGAAAGAGCCTACTGTGTTGATCCATGCAGAGTGGAAAACATAGGTGGAAAGAGCGGTGGTGAGGCTGAAGGAAAGTGATCATTTAATATTGCTCAATATTCTAATATTGAGAGGTTTGTTTGCTAAAAGGCCGTATAGATTAAATTACAAGATTACCTTGTAGATGAAAAGACAAGATTTCCCTGTTGATAGAATATCACTGTTTTATTTCCTATGGGTGAGTTCAAGTTTTCTGAGTAAAGTTGAACCAGCATTAAGGAAAAGCTGCATTTTGTGAGTGAAGAACAGAACACTGTTTGCTGGAAGTGATGAGCAAAGAAGAATATGTACACTGGGCTGGCTTTTGGACATTACTGGGAACTAATCTAAACAATTTTGGAAACTGGTCTTTTAGTTTCCAAAAATTCCTGCCCAGCCTCAGGTATTTTTGTAAAAACAATTGATTTGAGAAACATTTTTTTTTTTTTTTTTTTTTTTTTTTAAATTGTGTGACAGTTTTTTTGTTTTTTTAATTCCCCCGTATTAGCCTGCTCATAGAAACAGCATCAGGAATTCTGGGTGCATTGGTAAGAGGTGGAAAACACTGCCAAGATACAGATAGTAAGGATCTGGGGACGCTTTTGGTTTCCGACTGATCCTGGTTTTGGCATGAAACTCTGCCATGTATCTTAGTAGTTAATGCTGTAATTACTGTTGTGTTTGTAGTCCAAGGATGCATGTACAAAGACCAATACTACTGTGAATGACAAAGCCACAGAGCAGGGTCTTACTCCTCTAAAGCTGCTGAATGGATTTAAACACAAGACTCGAGTTTATAGCTATAGCCAACCCATCAAATTACCTGATTTTGCAAATGTGTTGAACACCTGCTCTTTCCAGTGAAGCACGTGGGACTGATTTAGATTAGCCAGGTTCTTTGACATACTGGTGAGACAGATGTAGGCTGCTGTAATGCAAGTTTAGGTTTTGGACCCACTGCTAGTACAATACTCAGGGAGGACTTGATCATTTCTGAGCAAGGCAATGGCTCTATGCAGTTAAATATAATTTAATACAGTTTCTAGATAGAATATAGTTTCAAAGCTTTTTGTGTTAAACTCTCATTTTAAATTCACACATACACAGACGTGATCTGATCAGAAAGTTCTGCTACAGGTAGGAAAATGTGCGCATTTTTAAGGATCCCTTTCTACAGCCCTAACTCTGATGAGACAAAGAAATGATTTATCGATTCAGAAAAGCCTATGAATCAATTTGGGTGCATTCATGCTACAAATATTTTCAGGGAACTGTTTTTCTCTTTTCACTAAAAGTTATGAGTTTGGAAGTACATTTTGAAATAGAAGTTGTATATGTAAGCTGTATTTTCATTACGAAAAAGGCTCCCAGCAACTGCACCTGATAAAGTGAGCAACAAGCTTTGGATTCATACTCCCTGTGTGACAGACACATATGAGGACAGGAGCAAATCTAAATGCACTTGGCTTCAGGTCAGGGAGTGGTGAAGGTCAAGGTTTGGTTTCGATCTTTTTGTTTTCCTCAAAATCGTCTGAAAAGAATTATTTTAAACTTGAGTGCAAGCAGTTACTTTCTGAATTATCACCTGAAGGTAAAAAGCAGCATGCCAAGGTTGGGCTCAAGCTCATTGGAGTTCATTGGACCATAGCACATAAAACCTAGGAGCAGCAAAATGCTTTCAGATATATTCAAAGTCAATCCGATGAGGAATGATCCTACAGCATGTAGGATGTTGTAAACATGTACTTTACAAGAAATAAAAAGAAGTTTCTTAGCAACTGAAAAAACATAGATAAAGAAATAGCTCACCAGATCTGAGGTATATATTCAGCTATTTTTAAAGTGGATATCCTGAAATATTATGGAAAGCTCTCAGCAAAGTTCACAAGGTTTTTCTGTAGACTCGCAGCTTAGGTGTGGGGTTTGGATGTTTCATAATTTTAAAATCTGTTCTGCTGTGGAAGGTATTACCCTGCTTCAGGGGTAATGGAAGGGATTGTATATTTATTCTTCTTTAGAAATTGTAGCCTGCTTGCTCCTTGGGAGAGTGATTTGATACCAGGTAATTTGAAGTCCTGATATGAAATGAAGAAAATGTGATTTAGAAAGACAACGTCAGTAAATGGAGGTTCAGAGAGCTAAGGAATAATTCATAGCTCTTTTGCTGTTTGCATCGCTTTAACCTCATTGTAGATGAATAAACAGTTGCATGGGGAAAATATTAGGAATAATGGGCAGCAGTGAAGCCTTTATACTCCTGTGTAGTTTGTGAAACCTGCTGGTGGGTCTGAGCAGCTGGAGCCTGTCTTTGACTCTGGAGTCTGGTTCTTATAGCAGGAGCAATTTTGTTTTTTTTTTAGCTCTATTCAGAAAATTGGAGTACTAATAATACATGTCAGCTCTGAGTCCTATTTATCTGTGTAGAACTTCCACTTATCCATTTTCCAGTATACTAAACTATGCAGTAGCTCACCGAAAGACATTATTAAAAAAGCAGACAGTGTACCAGGCAATGTACTTCTTTAGTATATTTACTAAAAAATCGAAGAGGCTGAATACTCTGGGGTTTTCAGGGGTACTTCACCAAAGATTCTGCTAGCTACAGCACAGGGCTAAAGCATCCTGTTAAGAATGCACATTTGCAGCTAAGCAGCAACTTAAAATTGAGTCCAAATAGCTATGCAACTGATGGTTGGCCTACAGTTTGTTTTTTATCTGTTGAGAGAGCACCCCCTTGTAGAAATTATCAAAATAGACACCTTTTGATTGAAACAAAGGACTCTGGGGACCATATTCAGTCCCTGGTCTCAGTTGAGGCAGGATTCTGGTTGAGACTTGCATTGATAGTTGTCTTTGGGTCAGCACCCATAAAGCTTTGCACAGGACAGAATTCACTGCATCAATAGGCTGTAATTTTGTAAGCTATTTTTCTTTTTTTTTTCCTTTCTGTTTTTAAAATAGAAACTTAGTTTAACATCCTTTGTTAAACTTTGTTTTGAGTTGCTGACATCCAGCTTCCTAAGAGTAATGCCTTTTGGACAAAGCAGGGGGAAGAAGGGAAATGATTTTTCAGTGCTTTAGTGTGAGACTTATGAAACTGTAAATAAGTTTGTTATATTAAATGATTTCAGTGGTTCTGTAATAGATTGTATGTTAAAGTCAAATGGGGCAGCTTAGATATTGAAGAAATGAAAGACGGTTAAGTTCCTGAATGAGTAAATATTAGCGTCTGTTGTGGTTTAAGCCCAGCTGGTCACTCAGTACCAGGCAGTCCTTAGCTCACTCACCCCCCTTCTTCCCCCCACTCCCAGAGGGATGGGGAAGAGAATCGAAAGAATGTAACTCCCACAGGTTGAGATAAGAACAGTGTAGTAACTAAGGTATACCACAAACCACTGCTGCTACCACCAATAGTAATAATGATAAGGGAAGTAAGAAGGGAAGAGAATACAACTGCTCACCACCCGACGACAGATACCCACCCTGACCCAGCAGTGATCTAACCCTGCCGGGTAACTGTCCCCAGTTCATATAGTGGCCATGACGTGCTGTGGTATGGAATACCTCTTTGGTCAGTTAGGGACAGGTGTCCTGTCTCTGCTTCCTCCCGGCTTCCCCTCCTCCCTCGCAGGGCAGAGGAACTCAGAAAGTCCTTGGTCAGAGTAAACATTACTGAGTAGCAACTAAAAACATCGGTGTTATCAGCATTGTTACCAGGCCGAAAGTCAAAACCACAGCACTGCTCCAGCTACTAAGAAGGAGAAAAAATGACTGCTACTGCTGAACCCAGGACAGCATCATAGAATCATAGAATAGTTAGGGTTGGAAAGGACCTTAAGATCATCTAGTTCCAAACCCCCTGCCATGGGCAG